>OOFC01019476.1:6258-22908 GCA_900323345.1 Pseudochromis fuscus
CACGAGACAGCCAGAGAGACAGGCTTGTTGTGATGGGTCTGAGTTGCTCATGCGTGAGGAGCCAATAGGATGTTTTCATCACTGGGAGAGGTCCACTGACAACACACAGAGTGGTAACCTCCACAGGTCAGTCAAAACTCATCTGCTAAACCTGCAGTGTCTCCTCAAATCACTCACTCAATATGTTAGAAACCCTGGAGAGATTTTCCAAATGCATACAGTTGATTCTCAACCCATACCTGGCAAGCAGCAAGTATTTCATTTCCAAGTTGCAGGCATCCAAAAAATATCTAAATTTATTTTGCTTCCTCGACCTCATAAAAGCAAAGATGCTCTTTGTAGCTTATCATTCTCACAAAAAAAGATTTGAAAACATGGGAATTGTAGACCTCTCCACAGAAAAGGTAAACACCAGTTTGAACCTTTTAAGGAGAGTGAAACATATACTGCAAGATGACAAAAGATTCATCAAAGTGTCACCAAATCTTGTGGGAGTGAAAAACTGCAGCTCTTGTATTGTGCAAAGTGCAGATAAACACAGGAGATAAGCGAGAAAGAGAAAGTGTGTCATCCTTCCCACAAACAGCTCAGACCAAGACTTTTCTTTAGATAGTTTTGCTTTCATGAGACTCCAAGTTTACCTTTTTAAATGTCCATACAATATTTTAGTAAGCCGGTAAAAGGTACAGCAGAGCTACATCCGCTTGAAATAATGGTGCTTGCCAATTCATAAAAAGCTAAAAAAATTAAAACAAATCAGTCCTTCTGTAAATCCTTCCCCAAGGCAACATAAGGCAACGTAAGTGTTAGCTGTCCAATAAACTGCTTCACTCCCTACAGCAGAAAAATAACCCACAGTTAGGTAGTGATGTTAAGTTTGAGCCCCAAAATCTAATTCAAAACATGATATAATAGATGAAGCTGGTGCCTTTTCCAAGTATTTTAATGGTTTACCAGCAAAAGCCAGGTTTTTTTACACCATTAAATAACTGGGTCAACAATCTCACTGAATGGTCAAAATTACACTGGCCAGCGTAATTTTGTAGTACATGGACTAGAAAAATCAAGAATCTGTATGAAAACAAAAAGTCGTACACATCTCTTGATGCTTACAGGTTTGTACTTTGCAGTCACATCCACGATCCAGGAGCACTTGAATTATTTATTATTTATGTGTAATTCTACAAAAATAAGTATTGGTATTAAATATTTTCCACTGTAAGTCACATGAACTGATGAAAATTATCAAGAACAACTACACTATGAACGTGAACCACTGCAGTAACACACCTGTGACAGGTACCCTAAATTGGTCCATTTGTTAACCACATGAGCCACCTTCACAATAAGCACATTAAATTGTATGCTACTGACTACATTTAAAATGAAAAAAACCAAAACAAAACATCCAAGATCCACATAGTAATAATTAACACCTTCAGGCTAACATCACATTATTAATTACACTATTATGGTACAAAAATACACAGGGGCTTGAGCTACATTAGGAAATCCAGTTGTCTAATTTTAACCAGTTATTGTACAGTGCACATCAGTTCTCCTGCAGAAACAATCTGTCCCCGGGGACGTTAAAAGCCCAGGACACAGCAATGCAGATGAGTGAACCAGCTGTCCTCTCTACCTCTAAAGCCCCATGTGGAAGTGCACACACGCACATCTACCTCTCATCTGCCTTTCTGCTTCCCTGATCTCCCACTTGTTTAATGTGTGTCTGCGTGGAGGGAACACAGTAATCTTACTTCAATGTCAAACGTGGCACATCCACTCTTATCCATCTCCCCTCCCGGGTGTACACGCTCCCGTCCTGGGAAACACGATATCACGTCAAAACAGTGGAGGAACAGAAATAAGTTATGGGCTGAAAGGGCCTGGGATCCCTTGAAAGTGCACAGCGACACAAAAAAAGATGACGCTCCTCTGCTTTCATTTACAACAGGCAGCTGCTCTTAGCCCGTGAAACTCCAGATAATTGGTTTTGTTTGCAGGGGCTGAATCATTTCTTCATCCCATTTTTCATCACAACTGTGGTTTAATACCTCACTACAACACAGTGCCTCCTACATGTTGCAAACACATGAGGTGTTTTAACAGACGGGAAGTGTTATCTCACAGACTCTTCCCTTTTGGCCCGGGACCATACCATGCACTAATCTGCACGTAGGGTATGACTGAAATCTTACACTGACCTCCTGCAGTTCTCACTACAGCAGGCAGTACTGCACTCTTTAAAATGAACACAAATATTTTTACTCACTTTTACTGGGATAAAATAGGGGAACTAAAGCTGGCGTGTTAGTTAAAATAAGCTTTGTTTGGCCCACTTCATATGACTTTATCACTTATTTGTGATAATGCAATGAATCTGACCAATCAACAGTTCCTAAAAATCCTGTACAAGAGGAATATTGTAAAAGCACAAGTAGCCACTGGGATAAACCAGCAACAAGGCTGAATTACAGTGTGGTATTTAGAGAACACAGACTGTACAAAAAAAATTTGTATATACAGTCTATGTTAAAGAAAGAGGAAATTAGCATAGCGTGCTAACTCATCTTATTTGTAAACCTGCTTCTTCAGACTGATTGCTGTGTTCATTTTGTACTCATCGATCCAGATGTGGTGACGGTTAAAAGTCACAACATCTTGGTGCTATTGAAAACTTCAGCTCTCTGTTCGATGCACTGGGATTGGATTCGTGGTAGATGCTGCCCACTCTCATTAACGGCCTACTTGTCTATTGACAATGAAATAAAAAGCAAATTACTTTTTATGTGTATGCATATTGGAGTAATCAAATTACTAGTACCGTCAGTCAGAACCAAAGATTTATACTTTGTGGAGAGCGCTACAGAGAAACAAATTAAAAAGTATAAATCTTCTATGAATTGGTAAATGCTGTCTTCTTCCAACAAAGTGCAAAAGTAGGAACCCACATAGGTAAATATACAAACATAAAGAAGAAATCCTTTTTGTTCATGTTGTGCTGTGTGAGATAAAGTGTGCTGAGCTGACAGTGCTATCTGCCGCTGTGCATTTTAACAGTTGGGTCAACTCATATTACCTCTCATACAGACAGCTAGTGCCCATGCACATGAGGCCCATAAGGTTTATGTGAGAAACAGGGGCCATGACGTCCTGACTGGGGCTTTAAAAACTTCCACCGTTTTCTTCCTTTGATGAGAAACATGAAAAATATGTAGAAGCGCTGCAGTATCACTTAAGTTTAAAGTTTCCTAAACAGAAAGTGAGGAGAGTTCAAATTTCACTTTGACTTATTGCCACAGGTGTTACTTATCATTCACATGCTTTCCAGGAAAGGGCATCCATTTTGGTTACAAGTTATTTTACTAAGTCTCCATGTGCTTTGGTGATAGTTAAAGATTCAGTTCAGGAAGTTGAGTGAGAACGTTAATGCAGGTCATACATCAGCTGCTCGCTGCTGGATTATGGAAGAACGTCCTATGAAGCAGGCATTTGGAGCGTGTCCAGCTCATGAACAAAGAGCTGCTCTATCTCTCCCCCTGCTCAGGCACTGCACTTGTTAAACTCAGCTTGACGTTTGTCTTTTTTGGCTTCCTGTTGGCCAGTATCACTGTGCAACTGAAAACTTTAGTCCTGCCTTTTAAATGCTGTTTTTCTCCCCCTCCCTCTCTCTTTCTAATTTGCTGGTCACAGTTAGAAGCCAGCCAAGTGGGACTTGGTCAGTAATTGGAGTCTGTGCAGTGACTGCCTACAGCACAGCTCCAAACGATGCACAGGGGAGGCTTGCGAGGGAAAACTCAATAAGCTCTTCACACTTAAGTGTAGTCATCATGAAGATTTTTCCACTGTAGTGAACAGTTCACGACTTGTTGACGACGCCGTCAAATGGGCAAAAGTAAGGAACTGCCAGCATTGTTTGCATTTGGGTGTAATTTCTTCATCTCACCTCTATTTTAAATTATTCTCCACACATTTCCCACGGCACGGCTTTGTTGTGTAAAGTGGGTCAAGGTCCTTTCTATTCACAACATTGTCTTTTTCCTAGTCTGTCAGCTGTTATAGACGCTTAAAGTACATTGGAAAATAGAACACAATCATTTGCAACTCCAAACACTCACACTTTATTTCCACTTCACCTTTTGTGGCAACAACAAGGGAGTTATAGTTAAAACTGCCTTATAGAAAGGCGATGCTGTATTTTTGTTTGTCTCAGGAGGCTGGAGTCTCAAACTGGAAACCAAAGGATACTATGAGTGGTGGATGAGCAACACTGAATGAGATATCTCATCAAGCGTAAAACAAACATTCCTGCAAGAAAACTGCGTCATACAACAGACTTCTTCTGAATTCCCAGTGATATGATTGGTCCCCGATGGACCAATACATGTTGTGCAAAAGATGAGTCAGAGGATAAGAGGATAACAATCTGGTAACTTAAACTGACTTCATACTCCAGAGTATTTTATCACTGATCCCTACATATATGCTAATGATAGGTCACTGGGACCCACTGAGGAACAAAGTTTGAAAAGAATTAAAAGAGATTATGTTGTGGCAAAAATGAAGCTAATCATCTGGAGCCCTTCACTTGTACACAGTCTGAATTAAGAGGAGCTGTGCTGCACACTGCAGACTGTGAAGCATTACAAGTATTATGAGTAGTGTGAGAGAGAGCAACTCACGATCCAATTCAGTGCCAGCGGGTGATTGATTGGACAATCGATCACACTGTATGTTCACTTTAGATTATTTAATCAGAGCAGCATGAGACTGCAGTATTAAACCAACATGTATTTAAAAATGTATTAAAGAAATGAAGCTACATAGATACACAATTTGAGGTCAAACCAGAATTCATAATAATTGGGAAATAGCAGAGTAGAAGTAACATGCCCACAATGAAAACACTATCAGACAGATAAAATATTGCAATGAAAATGTGGAAAGTGGGCACTGAAAGTAAAGTTACAGAGAGAAACAGTCAGTACTCAACCGCAGCAGGTAATGCTGCGTCAAACAAGAGCAAACTCCTCCCAGTGGTGGATGACTGATTTATCTACAATGACATGCATTAATACAGTCAGTGAGAGTGTCTACTGCCCATATTAACCAGTCATTGAGGAAAAAAGTAGACCTGTTTCTATTTTGATAGTTGATTAATCAACTAATTGGATTATGAATCTCAGAATTATTAAATGGCTCTTATAGCTTTCAGCTTTTAAATTTAGCTAGAGGTTGTTTAAATTACATGAAAATTATAGACAAAAAAAGATGGATACTTCATTCACAAATACATATTGGTAATAGTCAACGATTGAATTAGTTAACAGCTATTTTTATTATTGATTTTTGACAACGTTGACTAATCCTTGCACCCTTATTCCAAAGACAAACCAGGAAACATCAGGAAATGTTCTTCAGTGATGGTTATTCAAAAAGCATAAAGTCTTTAAATGTGAGTGTTGATGACAGCAAACAAAGTGTAACTACAAGAAGTGACACTGAACAAATTAGCTAAATATCCTGCAGGTTTCAGTGGAATCAGTCTAGTTGCTTTAAGCCTGGAATATATTTAGGGTTGAACATTGAGTGCGTATTTGCCTGACATCCTCTGCTGCGACGGGGATATTGACTGAGCTGCACTTGAGTAATAAAGTGCATTAAACAGCGATGCCCCCTTCCCACTTTAAGGATTATGTGCTTACTTCAGAGCCCACTGGGCACCAAGTGAGAGCATAAACAAAGTGTTAATTGCAAAAAATTGATTCACTGCCAAGTCAGCGGTATGGCAGAGCTGCTGCTCCTCCACAAAGGTCTGACCCCCTCTGGCTGACACAGAAAAACAGTCTGCAGGTTTCGTGTGAAGGAGAAAGATGAAAGAGAACTGAGGCCAAACTGCCTTTCAAACATTTATATTGTTCTGCCTCTCAAGATCTGTCAAAACTCTGGAAAGTGAGCTCAGGTCTCCGCTCTGCAGAGGAAACCGATCCCATCGGTGCAGGTATAGCTCTCAGGAGTGGGAATATACATTTCAACCTGAGGATGCTGCTTCTGCAGCTCAGCATATAAAGTATGACAACCAGACCACACCATGAATCATGGCTGGTTGCGATCATTTCCTGATTAAGAGCCTCCAAAATTGAGACCCCTCTCACACCTGGTAAAGCATGCTGAGAGTCCTGACACGCAGGCACTTGGGTGACATTGTGATGAATGGCTGGGTGATGAAACACAGAGGCTCTATGACCCCCCAACAAACAGTGCCGCCGGCCCTCAGGAGGACAGAGCGTATTACATTCACAGCCTTCGGCCTTGGAGGGATGTCAACATGATGTAGCAAAACTGCACGCAGCACTACACATTGCTCGATTAAGTCTTGTTTGCTTTACCAGTGCTGACAGTTTCATGTTTGTTACGAAGCAACGGATGGTAAATATAACATTGATACCTCCTGCAATAAAATGCAACTGAGCTGCTGAAATTTAAGATGCTTTCACTGGCTGACTAACACAACTCCCTGTGTTTAGTCAGTGGCTGCCGAAGGGCCCATGTTGCCTAATTAAACCAGGAAGAGTGATGACTCGGCTCATCCTCAGCGAGTTATCGTTTTCTGGACGTCCACTATGATGTGACTCAGCTCTCCGCGTCTTCCTCAAGATAGCGAGCTTGTGGCTCAGGCTTCCTGACAGGATGGATCCTGGCATGTTCAGTATGGCGTCACCTCTACAACACACACCGCCCACCCCACATCATCAAGACACTGTGGAGCACAAGTTGTTATGAAACAACCGTGATGATGCAACACTGGGAGCAATGCTGCTTTTAAGAGTATAAACAAAACATTTGGCTGTGGAATGGCAGCTACTGTAACTCCCCTCAGCTGAAGACTTACTGCTCTGTGATTGAATCCCAGGAAGTGGTGGGCGATTTTTGGAGATTTTTGAGGTGTAAAAAGAATGCCTGCCTGTACAAACTGTCCATAATTCACCGGCTATTTAAGGGCAGCTCTTGGTCCACATAATGCTTAATGAGTTGGGGTGTATTTAAACAAGAGGGTCAACCCAGTCATATTAATGCAGTCCAATGCTGTAGCACTGAACCACAAAACCTGACATTAATCCTGAGGGTAATGTGGCCCTTCCTGTAGCTAATGAAATCTGAAGCTTTTAAATGGCTGCACCTAATGACACTCCCTGACAGTTTTTGAATTAAGCAGCCATGACTGCTGGGACTGGACTAAATAGCACACAGATGGCCCACACCAAACTTTTGTCCACCCACCCCCATCACCGTTTGCCCTTGGGCTGTTGCATGCGATGCCATACCTGCTCGAGCGTTAAAGCAGCACAGCATTTTGAATTAGACAACAGGGAAACCTCAGCTGTGTTTATTATTTATCTACAGACACACATAAGATGGAGTTTAACTGTTATTTATGGGTGATTTTAGAAAGCTTCTTGTAGCATTGCCACAGTTTGGATGCATTATAGCACTTAACATTTTCTTTGTTTTGCAAACACATTTTTAATTATTTAGAAACCTGCAGTGTTTACATGCTGTTTTGGTTCAAGTCTCCTTCTCCTGTGCCTCTTCTTTGTATCTGGTGAACAATGTAGTATCTTTGAAATGTGGTCGGGGTTAAAACATTTATCTATCAAGTGTGTCAGATCAAATTACTGGGACTTACACTGGACCAATGTCTCTGATCATTATGATGCTTAAAAAAAAAATAAATTCTTTCTTTGCCCTCCTTTAATTATCAAAATCTTGCTAATTTAATAATCTAATTTATAGTATTGTTCCGTCATGTAACCTTCTGCTAATTAAATCAATACCTCAACAGACTTGTACTGATCCAGACTAAGGCTGCGAGGTTAGTTTGAACATGTGTATACCACATCAGTGTTACTGAAATGCTTTCATCTTTTCATCTTTTTGTAAAGACAAACACTGTCAGGTACAGCCTACTCGTTCTGATCAGCTGCAAAATTCACAATAAAATAATCATGTACATATTTCTTCAATTTAATAGTTATTTGCCCTGTTGTTTCCAGAGCATAGACCAAATGTAACTAAAATGCAAATAGCTGCATCCCCACCTTTAAGAGCTATTTTCATCTGTGCTTTAGGGATGTATTGTGACAAGGATCCGCTGTGGTAGAAGCTAATGGGGATCCTAATAATAAACAAATGAGCATTACTCCATAGCTGCACTGGTGGTTAAAAGCTACACAAAATATCTCCAACATGATATATATAAAATCCCACATATTCCCACCAGTAGACACCAGAGGAGAGAGATCCTGTTTCATCATTTCTCTTCGCAGCGAGCTTTAGTGTGTGAATGTATTTAAGGAAACATTTTTCCATGTTATGCAGCAGAGAAAATATACAGTACATGTCCTACATGTAATCTAATACACACTATATTGTATCTCCAGCTATTTTGTTGAATTTCTCTTCACTGGTGTTCAGATGTGTTTGGTCTAGAGAGCTATAAGAAGGGAGTATCGGATTTTTAACTTGATTGCCATAGATGTTCAGTAATGACATTATCCTGGATCCACCTGATGAAACTGATACCATATTATTGTTTAAATATTAAACTATATTTCAATACCGGGATGTATTTCTGTCACTAAATTACTGGTCTGTATTATCTTTAGTCATGATGCCAGGCAATCTGCTTTTCTTTTTTAAACAGACATTAAATCCAGCCAGACTTGTCTGAGGATAGTTGAGCTTGTCACAGCTGGACCCAAACATGAAATTTGAAACCACATAATTACTGATTTGATTGCTGGAAATATTCGCAATCTCCCCAAACCAAATAAATCAATTAATTTACAAACTGCCAACCACAGAGAAAGCGTTCTGTCTCTCTCTGAGTTTTTCTGAAGCGGTGCCACGGTGAATAAACATCTGCAGAAAACAGCTCAGACCCGTTTCTTTCATGTGCAACAAACAAACCATTCCAGCAGCCCACAGAGGCACTGTGACTGCTGCCAAGGGAGGCAGGGTGTGAAAACGACTTTATATGGGGTGAAAACGCGTCACAAAACCAGAAAGTAGAGCTTATTTCACACACTTGAATCATATCGGACGGGGACATTTTTCCAGAAAGCTTGAAATTGGTTCCTTTTATTCTTTCACATTTAAACTTTACTGACTAGAAAGCTACAGAAATTTCCAGCTCGGGAGGGATACCATGTTGTCTTTTCATGCACAGTTTCACAAAAATCAACAAAACTCAAACCAAGGTTTTCAAACAACAGCAGCCTCATTTCCACTGCACCGTATGCGGTTTAAAGTGACACTAAACAAGGAGCATACCAGGCTTATCTGAGCTGAAGGGCCTCCCACAGCGCAGAGCAGGCTCAGTGTCCAGATAATGAGTGAGGGCCGAGGTGCCTGACCACTCATTTGATCACAAACACATCGAGACAAGCGGGGCAAAATGCTTGAGCTGCCTGCTCTCATTTAAACCAGCTGGAGGGTGATCAGAGAGGGGAAAGTGCTGCCATGTTGGACACCTCGACCCACCAGGCATCATCTGCTGTTTTCCCATGGTAACTGAGTCACCTCACCACCACCACCACCACCTCCTCCTCCTCTGATTGTTCAAAGAGCCTCGGTGCTGGTGCTGAAATCCAGACTTGCAGATACTGAAGCACTCAGCTGGAAGAGGTTAAGCCACAAACTGTAACCAAGAACAAAAAAGCAACAAAATGAGGGCAAACATTCAGGCATCATTTCACAATTATTCCCGTTTTGTTCAGAACTGTTTAGTTTGGGTTTGTTTGTCTTTAACAAGAAAAGTGCTGACAGAACATGCACTGAAATAAGCAAATCTGAGTATTTAGTTCATCAATCTGTGCTACATACTTCCAAACAACAGACTTTACTTGAATTAATGGTTAAACAGATCATGTGAAGTTTGACTAAAAAAGAGTCATAGTGTACTGGGTGCACCCACCCAGCACACACCCAGGATGTGTCCTTAGCTCGGGGGTTAATTCCCAGCAATATCAATAAAGAAGCCAACTGTGTTTTTCCTATTCGACTCTAAACAAGGCTTTTAAATGAAGAAACCCTCTAACCCAGATCCAACTGACTGCAAAACTGTTCCCTCAGTTACACTGAGAGTTAGTTATCCACATTGTACACCTGCTAATGTATCACTAGTCATTTGTAAATACTTTGATTTATAGATGGATTTTAACTTTTGATTTACCAACACAATATCCACATATTTAGTATGATCAGACCATAACTGTACTGACCCATCCTCATGTTTCTACTCTATAATTAGGCTATATTTATACAACTGCAATTAACTCACGTGATGGTGTAGTGGTTCTGCTTGGTGTCAGTATTACTGAAACCTTTAGTCTTTCTTCCTAAACGCTGTCTTCACTTTCAACAATCTTCAACATGGTGGAATATGGTGACCAACCACAGCTCTCGCCATTCAAACACTGTATTTGTCCACACTGCAGTCCCCCAGTGTTGCAAGGAATTACTTTGAAGTTATTGTCTGTGACGTGAAGCTGGTGTGGCTGAGAGTGTTCACAAGTACATTATAAAAATGCCTTGGTACAGTGCAGTGTTCTCAGTATAAAGGATCTTCAACTGCATAATAAAAGCAAAAACTGAGCTTCAGCATGACTTGTTTTTTTTTTTTCTCAAAAAAATGGTCAACATAGTAAAAACTGTAACCAAATGATAAATATAAAATTTTGTTTAAATTTTATTTTATTTTTTTTTCTAAATTAAAGCACAGGTCTGTTATCAAAAATACAAAACAGGACTTAATATACAGAAAGAATAAGACAGAAAAAAATACACAAAAATGCCTATTATTATTATTATTATTATTTTCTGGGTTGTTTTAAGACATTTTACTTGTTTCTCTCAAATTCCAGGAGATTTCGAGAGTGGATGAAGTGGTCTAAAAACTCCAGTTTTTCCAGGACACGTGGGAATCCTCTCCCAAGGAAAAGACAAAATTATGAAGCGACTCCACCATCGTAGGCGACAACAACTTGGAGCATACACATGCAGCCACTGTAGGTGCAGTGCAGTTCCTTAGCAAACAAATACACAGTCAGTTTGAACTGGATAGTTACAGCATTAAAACTATCCACAGCTGTTTTCATGACATGGATAGAGTAAAACATTTTTCAGTGAAACTTGGCTGCCTTTAAAAATACTTGCTACAGGACTTCACTGTGTAATACTGTATCATGCATGCAAGCCAAACACTTACAATCACTACAGGCAATCTGCTCGGTGCTAAGGAGCTCCTGATCTACACTAAATGATTACTGTAAAATACATATAACTACCAATATGTGTTTACATAATGCTCCTTCTTTATTCAGACTAACTGACATTGAGCGTGATGAGCTTGGTGTCCACGGGTTCATCTGGCGAGTTCGTACAGTGCTGTAATGGTTTGGCAGGAATCTTAAATGTCTCCAACAGCTGAAACCTGAAGCAGGGGAGACGGACGCCAACACAGTGTGGCCAGATCCACAACATACCAGCCTGGTCATCAGTGTGACACTCATAACTTAATAACATCAAAGAGGTGGATGGTTATCTCAGAAGGACGGACGTGTCTCTGAAGTGTCCTTTTAAGTCACTGCACTGATTTTCTGTCATTGTAGCTCTTTAATCATCAAATCTGACAGAACAACTTTAAAGTGCTTTAAAGTACAATTTCTTTGATCTCTTTTCATGTCAAACTGTTCCTTTTGAAATTTTTATTTGAAAGTTTGGTTTCTGTGCAATAAAATAAGAGAACCTGAATTTGAATCTGCTCGTTGGTTGTTTTCTCCTGTCCACATATTCTTACATAATTCCTAGTTATACTGGAGCCACAATATGAAAACCAGTCATTTCTAAACTTTAATTCAGATGCCTTCTGTTCTTCTCAAAACAAAGCTTATTATTGAGATTAGTGATGGTGAAAATGTGTTAATTGTATGTAGCTATGTGTTGATATCACAGTGCTAAAAGGCTTGGCTGTGGTGTGAAAGACTCCAGCCTCCCAGCGTTGATGTGTTAGAGTGGCTGTGTGTGTATGTACGTGTGTTTTTTGTGTGATGGTGAGGAGAGTTTACACTGATGCATTAGGCATTTGTGGAGCTGTGTCAGATCTAATGCCAGAAGAAAACATGTCTGGCAGTTAGTGAAACCAAATAGCAGGAACTGTTCAATTTAGCACAAACATCAGCCAATGAGTTTTTAAAAAATGTGTTATCCTTCTTCTTTAATGGATCACACGTCTGCTGTGGATTTACGGCTGTGTGCATTCATAGATAAAAATGATGTGAAATACAATTCCTAATACCAAACGTCTAGTTGCTACGTAACTGAGAGAGGTCAGGCGTTCCCTGTGAAGAGACGCGGTTCCTTCAGAGACGTCCATTCATCAAGTGCTGCCAACATGCCAAAACTACAAAGGACAGCATATCCTTCGCTGGCTCCATTTCCCTTTTTGTTTGTCTTGCCTGTCTCTCTTCTTCTTTTAAACTCCTTTCACCATCGTATTTAACTTCTTTAAAATTGCCACAGCACAAAGAAACTACCATATTTCTTTTTTCCCCTCTCTCTCTGACTGGCGAGTAGACTTTGTTAGGAAAGAAGCATCAATAACTCTTTTACTTTTAAACCTAATTTCAGATGGTGCCCATAAATACTGCGTCCAGCTATTTGTCAAGTAAGCAAAGCACATAATAGAGGGAAGAATTTAAGGAATATTAGCTTTCATTCAACTGTCAGGTGCTCTCCATCTGCATTTCATTGAGGTGCATATAAAAGCCTGTTTAATGGCTCTCTAAGCTCATGTCGAGAAATGCCCTTCATCTACCCCAGTGGAGGCAGGTGGGGACTGCGGTGGCTCTCATAAAACAGAAACAAATTCTGCTCAGGACACTTCGAGCTCCAAGTCCCCCATAAAACATAACGTGTCATTAATGAAGTTGCCTTTTCTTGCCCTTTTTCCTCTTTTTGTTCATAACAATAGCAGCTGGGGAAATGGTCACCAGATCTGCTTCAGCTTTATAGTCTGAGCGACCATGAATAATTTACTTTGATTGCACGTACTGGAAAAAAAAAATAAAAATTTTGTGGTTTTTCTCTGCACGGGGAAAAAAGCAAAGAGAATTCATAATGGGGGAAGGTGACAGGACATCAAAGAGAAATTTTACGGATAGATAAGAGACAAAAGAAGAATGACTTCAAAACATTGCCAGAATTTCCCCACTTTGCTCTTTGGTACCTCTCACTTGTCTTCTCACATTTACATAAAAGTCATTTTAACTCCATTTATTTACAGTTTGATCTCAAAGTCGCACAGATTTAAGGAGCAGTACACCTTTACGTCCTCTATAGGGACAAAAAAACAAAAATCAATCACATTAGAAGCAAGAGGCATTTGAGCTGCTTAATGTCCATCCATAATCACCATAACATATTAAGCTGTTATACTAATGATATGAATAATTAAGCTTTGCATGCATTAGCTATATATTCCCATGGTGACATGCTGCAGCCGTCTTGTCTGAGTGTGTTAATATTTTCTTAATGCATCAAAGACCAACAGCCAGAAAGTGGCACAGTGAAGATTTATTCATGAACCTCTGCAGTAGTGTGTTAGTAATAATAATGTCCATGTCTCACACTGACATAGTAACAGTCATAGTGTGTTATTTTAGAAGCTTGATGTACTGATCACTCACTGGGCAAACTACAGGTCAGTTACAGTAGCTGACATGCTAACATCCAATATACTATCCAGCCTGGCCACTATTAATAAGCTACAATAAGTCTCAGGATCATTTCATTTTATAGTCACTCAAGAGGGGAAAAAAGGTCTTAATATATTCATTAAGCCAATTTAAATCATGTATTACTGATTAGTGCCTCATAAATGTCTGTAAACCATTACTCCTTTGTGAAATGTATTGTCTAATACTCATGGGTTAAATCAAATGCTGAACATTAGCAAAAGTCCAAGAAAAAGGGAAAATGCTGAATGTGTGTTGAGTTTGAGATCACAGGATTTTGCCTCTTTGTGGACACTATTTTAATCCTGAAGTGTTTGTTCGTGGACACTCTATTCTTCTTTTTAGTGGCAGCAAAAGCACAATACATCAATTAATGTATTATTATCACTACTTGTTCAAAGACAATGCTTAGTTTTTATGTTTATCAGATCCTACTAATTACAAATAGCTCGGAGAAATTAAAAATCCAGAGCAACCAATAGCTGGGGTCTCAGGAGGATAATATAAGATAGACAAAATTACAAAAACTACCAGTGCAAGAAATCTGTATAATATAGATTATAAAGACTGAAATGGAAACTACCATTGCAAAGAAAACAAATGTAGACATGTGGGTGGGGGAATGTTTGCCGTCTTGAGCCTCAGCAGGAAGTCGAGGCGTTGTTGTGCCTTCCTGGTGAGTGCTGTGGTGTTTGTTGTCCAGGAGACATCGTCTGTGATGTGCACCCCAGAAACTTGTGATCATGATGTTGGCTCTGTTTAGGGAGACATTGTTATCCCTGCACCACTTCTCCAGATGTTACTTACCTACTGCTTGAGCAATACTTTTTGAAAAACTTGGTGGTCTGCTTTTTTTGCATTTCATGAACATCTTGCACAGGAGGAAAGTAAAGAATTGTGATGTGTTTTATAGACAGTTTCAGTGAGAGCCAATGGCCTCGGGGCTGAGAGCCGCAGACACACTGAGGACGTTAACGCAGACTAATGCATTGCTGGTTTTGGACCTTTTCACAAAATTTGTTGGCAAAGACAAAAATATAGAATATCGCTAGTCTACCAATTTTAGAGGATCAGTTTTGGTCTATATGGGAAAGTGTACAAATGAAAACACCTACAGCCAAGAGGGGTTTAAGAGTTTAGGGTTCTGCTGCTGAGAGGGGAACTGTGAACTATTTTCAAGGTGCACTTCCATTGTTTCATAAAGACATCCCAGAACTTGTATGAAGAACTGGTATGAAGAGATGGATTTTAGTGAAGGTTCAGTGAGCTGAGATCCGGCAGCAGTTGATCTTTAGAGCCCTCTCAATACAGACCGGGGCTTTGTATGCTTTCAAAGACACCTCATGTCTGTTTTCAGAGTCTGTCTTCTCCCCCAGAAAACATTTCCTTATCTTTCATCTGTCCAGTCACATTTCTCTATCCCGTTGGATATCAGCAACACCAAGCTGTGGCACGCTTGGTCCCCACACACTTAAGAAAAAAAAATCCCAGTGTCCATAAGAAACAAATCAGCCGTTTCCAAACTACATGCCACCATTCAGACAGATGAAACTTCTGATAACTGCAACAATATTAGAGAGGAAGAGAGCAGTTACCCACTTAGGATACAACACCCCCTCCATTTAGGTTGTTTTGACTCTGTTTGATCCTCTGCTACAATAAAGAAAGGGTGGACGATCGCTATATCTTCTGCGTACTGAGGAAAAAACACTCCTGAAGAATAGTGCACTCAGGGAGCAGATGATTGGTATTTTTAAGTGCATGGGAGCGTGTAAAAGTCTGGCACGCCGCCACCGATTCCCCTCTCTGCAGCACGTACCAGTACACATGAACAGCAAAGATGTACAGTGATGTTAAAGGTGAGGAGTCAAACTTGAGAAAGTTTCTGAGTATCGAGGAGGCATTCAGCACTAGCAGTGAGACACAGAGCTCTGAGGGTGATGTCAGATCGACTGGTTTCACCTGCCACCTGGAGAAAAACCCCTCGGTAGATTTTACTCCTGATTAGACAGCGGAGAGTGCAGACGGATTCAAAAGACTTCCCTTGTTTGTTGTGTTATATCTATGGTGAATCTGTGCCTGACAGCGTGATGAGGGCGCAAAGCATGTTTTGTACATGGCTGTGAGTTTGATTCTGCCCTTGCTGAAAACCAGAATGACAAATGTTCAGTATAATATAAAACTGTTTCATGATTTGGCAAACGACTGTGATGTGAATAGATTTTTTTTTTTCTTTTTTAACAGACATTGTGCAGGTGCAACATCACAGGATAAAAATCTGCCCTCCGAGCCTACAAATCCGCTGAGATGGAAGTCACCTGACAGAGATACAATGATTAATAAAACTGCTGGTGAATAGAGCTCTCTGGAAATAAAAAGTAGCCTTTTCATCTGTAGGCGGCTGCAGTGAATCGTCCTCTCACAACATATCTATCTCCGATCTGTGGGCCACTTTGTTTCCAAAGAATGATGAGCCATATTGGACTGATCATAGAGATAACTGCCTGAAAGTCACGCAACACCACAGCTTTTAGTCCCTGGGGAAGATTTGTGCGGTCAGTTCAGAAAAAGAGCAGCAGAAATCATTTATATTTGGTTATTTTGGATTCAAAATTACACTACTCTGGATTAACATGAGGACTAAAGAGGAGGAGGAAGATGAGAAGTTAATTCGTATTTATATGATTACTGTTGTGTAAATTGCTTTCCTCTCTGGAATGGCAGCTCTCTGATGTCAAGGGTTTGCGATTTTTCTCAGTTTCTGACTGAGTTCAGAGCCCGACCAACATTAGAGGAGATCGACCCCAGCTGGCGTCCTAATTTAGTGATAAACAGACCTCCTGTCTGTCAT
>OOFC01019476.1:22928-34070 GCA_900323345.1 Pseudochromis fuscus
ATAATTTCTTCCCAAAAAGACAGCAGCTTAATAATTCACTGTGTTATCTGTGTGGAAGAAATGTGTTTAGCAGAAACTATTTAAGATAATTGTTAACTGCTGCATTTGAGGGCAACAGCAGTTCTTTCTAGTCTTATAATGATTACTAGGAACTCAATTCGAGCAACTATGAAATTACAGAAAATGTGTGCGTGCGTGTGTGTGTGTGTGTGTGTGTGTGTGTGTGTGTGTGTGTGTGTGTGTGTGTGTGTGTGTGGTTGTTCTGAGGTGTGTGTGTGTGTGTGTGTGTGTGTGTGTGTGTGTGTGTGTGTGTGTGTGTGTGTGTGTGTGGTTGTTCTGAGGCAATACAACATGATGAGAAGCACAGACTGGCAGAAAATTGCTGCCCTATCTTCCTGGGGGCTTTAGTGTGCCCAGAACATTTCTCAGCTGAATTTGCAGAGCTGCTGATAATGTCACGATTAAAGGCAGATAAGTTAATCCACCAAGCCTCTGATTCTTGACATTTCATGATATGAAGCACAGGGCGCCTGAGGGGAGGATCACATTTGTTTAAAGCTTCAGACGAGGAAAACAGAGCTCAGATTCCCTCATCTCAACTTTGAAATGTCCTAATGAAGATGTCACACTTTCTTCCCTCGTTGCTGATTGCTCCGAAGAAGCTAATTAGCAACCCCGACCTGATCTCACATTGACATTCTGCATTCAGCCAAGCTGATGACTGTGACTCTTATCGTGATGGAGGTTTGATTTGTTTTCCATTTTAATAAAGGTGTGCTGTATCTGATCGGCGCTGCAGAAATGGAAGCGGATGCAAAGCTTTGAGTTCACTTTTGCACAACAATAACAACAACACGAGCAGCCCTGCCAGTATTCATTCAATCATCAAAACAACAATACAAACAAACATCCGCACACTTCATTAGCATTTCAGAAATCTGCAGCTTTATATAGAAGCGGATGATAAACAGGAAGCACATTAATTGTGAATACAGTAAATAATGCAGCAAATCTTTTCTGAGATCAGGGGACTCATTTAGCCGCAGCTGAGAGGCCACCTGTTGACAATTCCTGCTGTACAGGCTGACTTAAATTTATAAGACATTGTGGCTCAGAGGAAACTCAATGATACCTTTTCCATTATCTATGTTACACTTCTGTTAGGAATGTCAGCCTGTTATTAAAAACTCAGGAATCAGGAAAAGTCGTCATCAGTGACCGAATCCAGACATCCACCGCATTCCTCCATCAGCAGCTTCCCGTAAACAGCCAAGTGTTTCCTGTGTTGAGACCCATGTGACTGTGTTGCTGCCCTCTGTCTGCTGTTGCCCCCTGGGTCGTGTTGCCAGGTCTGGCTCCATATCCCTAAACGTAAAAAGACAATCCTCCACTGGCTTACCATCGCGTCAAGGCACACAGTCCACTGATACACTCTCAGGAAACACCATCTGTTACATTTTCATTACAGGCTTTGCTTCGAGCTAAGACAATTAAAGCTAATAGAGTGCAAATGTTTGAGCCCGTACTGCCAACTTTACAATGTCTCACACATTCTTATCCATATCCATAGTAGATTGTAATGACTAGTAAATCCACAGTCATAAATTATCCCAGGTAGCACCTGGACTTCTGGATATTTGCCTCAGTTTCACCTCTGATACCCACATTACCTGTTAATTTAAAATAACTCTGGAGGCAGTTAAATCACATAGCTTTGAAATGATCCCTGAATGTTGTATTAAATTGAATTTTGAATTACTCCTAACTACTCCTAACTACTAAGTGGGATGGTAATGGCGCTATAATCCCCAGTATCTCTCATTATGTACAATTGAAAAGAATTGCCCGATGCTTTCTGTGAGTGATCAGTGAGCACCTCTTAGAAAATGCTGTGAACAGATTCTTTTAAAGGCACTTGGGCGAATTATCTTTCAGCTAAAAAAAGGACAGGCTTGGATAAGCATCTTTAGCCCGCGGGGGCTTGGCCACCCCTGAGGTGAGAGGATTGCTTCACATGAAGTGAAGGCTTCAAGTGCTGCATGTAAAAATGGAAGGTGCTCTTGTTGTTGGCTGTCGAGTGGGTGGCACAGACATGTTGCCCTCTGGGAACCGGGGCCTTGGGGGGGACAATGGCCGGGCTGTGTGAAGCGGGAGCTGCAGAGTTGAGGGTCACAGGGCCCCTCTTCTCAGGTCTACACCACTAAAGTGACTGTTTAGTGACAACACATAGAAAAGGATTGTATGGAAGACTATAGTGGAGGGGGGGTTGTTGTGTGTGGAGGTTGTGACCAAAGGCGGTCCATCCATCATGTGTCACTGCAGCCCTTTGGGGACTCAGATCTGTGGGCCCGCGGTAAACTGACCCCAAGTAAACAGTATTTCACCAACATTATTCAGTTGTTTAGGTACATAGTGTATTTTCCTCATTAACTAACATGTGTTTTACCATTCTGATGCAAGGCTTTCTTCACAGTTATTAATCGTAACGTTGGACCAGATCCTTCAACTTCTCGTCCTAGGGCGGAGTGTAAAATGTCGTAATCGGGTGGAGTCCAATGTTTCTTTTACATTTTCTGTATGCGTAACGTAGAACATGCAAAATTTATGGTCCCTCCCGCACAGTTTTATTCCCAAGAGGCGATGTCAAAACGTGACGCCTTGATGTTGCTCTATGGCTAAACGCGATAAGAAAAGTTGTTGTACTTCAAGTGCTTGCTTACAGTTCTCACAATTCACAGCAAGAAATGCAACCTTTCCTGTTTATTGTCTGATAAACAAATGAAAAAAAAATAAGTTGACTTATTTTATAGCCATGCCAGGGTGGTGGTTTTCTTGCAGCTTTTGTTCATGGAGTGAATATAATCTGTGCAACAAAATAAAACAAATGACTTCAGGGGCAGTGAGACAAATAGAGTGAGCGATGGAATCGGGCAGAGTCTGATAAGTTTTTTCCTGCAGTTACTCCCACTGTCACGGACGCTAACTTCAAACGGTGCGAATGATTTAAGCCATACCTTTAGCCAGACAGAGCTGCCAGTGCCACTGAGGGTAAAGAATAGTGTGAGGAAGGAAGAAAGGGTCTATACAGCTGGCGTAGATACAAAAGCAGGAAAGCATGAACCTCATCTCACACCTTCCCTTCTTTCATCTACTTCCCCTCATAAGCTGGTATTTTGATTCCTGGATTCCTGGCAAGCGGCCCTGTTTGCAATTCAAAGACTTTTCAACAAGAGCATCTGTTTGGGTATTATCATAAACCTGCATGCACCCCCACCTCCCACCCTTCACCTCCCCGCTCCAACCCCCCTCTCCCTCCTCTTCCCTCCCTCTGCTACCTCTCTCCTTCCTCAGCCGTGTGCACTTGCATGTTTGTGGAAAAGGGGTGGAGATGGAGGGTGATGATGGGGCAGGGGGGCTTTTCCGTGACCCACAGAGTCAATGATACATAAGCCACATGACCAAGTAGACGTCTTATCAAAGGCAAACAGGACTCATACGCACACGCACAGGGACACGCCGACAGACAGACCTGCAAGCTGACTTCCAGCACATTCACAGCTTCACTGAACTTGGCTCCTGCTGTCGTTTTTTTTTTTTCTTTCTCTCTCTCTGACAGAAGAGACGAAGAGAGACACACACCTCTGTGGGAGAGCTCAGATAAAGACGTGCCTTCAGTCTTGGAGTGGCGCTGTCACACACTGATATACAAATACGCATTTAGACAAATACACAGGCACAGTCAGGGAGCCACACACACACATATTCCCACAAATTGACACACTCACTTCTCTCTCTCTCTCTCTCTCTCACACACACACACACAGGAGCAAACAGTCTCTCTCTCTTTCTTGCTCGCTCAGCTGCTCTCCCTCCCTCTCTCTCTCTCTCCCTCTCTCTCTCTCACACTCTCTCTCTCTCTCTCTCCCTCCCATCCACACACACACACACACCACTACAGTATATCAGCGAGTG
Organism: Pseudochromis fuscus; assembly: GCA_900323345.1. Classification (NCBI taxonomy): domain Eukaryota; kingdom Metazoa; phylum Chordata; class Actinopteri; family Pseudochromidae; genus Pseudochromis; species Pseudochromis fuscus. The sequence continues at coordinate 26,901 of OOFC01019476.1, forward strand.
ACTAGCGGAGAGCCAGAGGGGAGTGCAGAAATGAATGTGAAGATCCTGACGCTGGTGATTGTGCTCTTGGTGTCTCTGCTGTGTTCTGCCAGTGCTGGTGAGTACAGGAGCGGCCAGGCTTGTCGCCGGTCGTCTCCCTCTGCTTTCTATTTCTCTCTCTGTTTGCCTTGGGCTTGTGCAGGCAGCTGTAGTTGATCAGTTACCCAGCATGGTTAGCCTTGTGTGGGCTCTAAAAGGCAGGAATATCAGCACCTGGTTGTATACAGTACTGCACTGCAGTGGTTATACTGTCTGCTATTGTACTGCCATAGCTTTTATGGTTAACTTGAATGTAGCTTTAGATTGATCATTTTCCTCCCTGCCTCACCTTGATGTATGCTTGTAAGACTTGGACATAAAATGTGAAGAGGTCTTTTCATTTAATTGATGGACATTCATGTGTGGAGCTAATACTGACTGCTAGATATGCTGGATGTATGGGTGACTGTTGTGGCTGTTATGAAATGTAAGATATGCATGGCACATGTTCTGTAAGGTGGAGTGAAGCTGATTAATTTATGGCTTGATGTATTCCATCTGACCCAAGTGTTATATGATTATTACATGACTGTGATTGTGCAGCAGGGCAAAACGGCACCTATATATGCATGTGTGCCTCCTGTGGTGATGATAATGAGGACTGTAATTGTTGTACGCATCGATGAGGGGAACACAGATCCCAGATGCATGGATCGTCTCTGGAGGGGCTCAGGCTTGATGTCTTGTCACAGTAAAAATCCGTAAAGTGCTGCTGCATCTCTGGAGCCATTGTTGGATTAGAAATCAATTCCATTGTGGACCTAAAATGTCTCTTATTTGGAACAAAAACACTGACTTGGGACAATTATACAGGGATGGGGCATATTCTCTCTGGTGGCTGGTGGGAGTAAATGGGTTCTGGGAAATGTGGCTGGGGGGTAGTTTGGAGACCGATGGGCAATCTGCAGATGTGATGCAGGTAACATTGTGGTGTGAAAAAACAACAGTTAGGCCTGTGTAAATGTCTAGACTATTCTTGGGATTATCACCTACCCACCAACTACACTTGCTTAGAAAACACACAGACAGGTTGTGTTTATATTTAATACATGTGTAAGATGCTGTAAAACACAAGATGTTGTTGGATATGTTACAGGATTTCACAGATTATGATTATAAAATGCTATACACTCTTGAAAGATACAGGCCTAAGCATATACACTGTAAGATGCTCTATAGGCTATATGTTGCTAGGTGCTGTATAGACTGTGGTTGTAAGATGCTGTGTAGACTTTATGCTGTCCACTCTGTGTATCGATCCACGGCCACAGCACTCACAGTTCCCATGCTTCCCAGCACATTCGTTACAGCGACATGCTATTTTTGTCTAAGGCTCTCAGCACATGAGTAAATGGGAAGCAATTATCTAGCATCATGGTCAGTGTCGTTTTTCACGCCCTGCGTGTGGCTAAGCATGTTCCACGCCTGAGAGCCCACCGTGCTACACCAGCGACGGGGAAAACAAGGCTGCTGTGCCTCAGGCTTTCATGGGAGCTTATCCTTCTCAAGTCATGCCGCTTATGTGCCTCTCTGTTCCCTGGCTGCTACTGTAGTATCAGAGCTCCATTGACAGAGAGGAAGAGAGAGAAATGGAGTGAAGGAGAGGAAGGGATGCAAGTGTGTTGCGGCGTTGATGGGTGTGGGGAGGGATGCTAGCTGGAGTGTGTCTACGTAGCACAAGCCTCTGCTACAGTATGCGCTGTCGCGGGAAGGTGTCGGAAGAGGCTCTGCATGTAGGCAGTGGGTGTGAAGCCTTTCATCTTGAGACAAATGCTTTTCCAGTTCAGTGGGCTTTCTCTCTCTCAGGCATCTGTGTGTGTACATGTGTGTCTGAGAAAAAAGAGATACACAGAGAGTGAGACAGAAAAAACGTGTGTGTGTGTGTGCGTGTGTGTGTGTGTGTGTGTGTGTGTACTTGCAGGAAGCAAGGGATACAGAACTGGATCTGACTGATACAGGGTGGGGAAATGTGCAAGTGTGAGCTCTGATTGTATTTATGGGTGCAGATGCATATTAGCAAGAACTCCTAGCGCAACAGGCAATTCATCTCAACAACATAAAGCTACTTACAAAATTCTTTCATCACACTAAAAGAACTGCTGTGGCCTTCTCTATGTAATATTAGCATCCTTTAGCAGCGCACTTCAATTACCCATCCTTGAAAAGCACTCTGGCTCAAGAGTGGGCTCCAGCTTTAGACATGTGGTATCCATAATTCATCTGGAGGCGATCACTCTTCCTCCCTCTGTGTAACTCTTAAGACAGGGATATAAACAGTCCTTATTCTCAAAACATTCTTGTGTCTGTCACAGCCTCTTACAAGACATCAAAGCTTCATTTTTCTCTGCCATGGAAACACCCTGCCAATCTTCACCTAGGGACGCGCAGGATAAAAAAAACAATAGCAGCTGGCTCAGACACACACACACACACACACACACACATTGTCACCCACGCACACATACACACAGGTGCAATTGTGCAGTCTGGGTTGAACAGGTGAGGCTGTGGTAAGTGTGAGTGGGGCACGAGGCCCAGATCAGAGCCATTATCTGGCAGAGAAATCGTCTGCTTGGGAAGGGGGCGATTTTATGAGAGCTGTCAGCAGTGCTATTATTCCATATTAAACTTTGATGTATTGTTGGGGCTGGCTGCTCTATGGCACCAGCATGTAACATACTGTACTCTTGCCAGCCTCGCTCAGATGCTCAACCAAGTGTTACGGGTCAACACCCAAAAAAGGAGGGTCACAGCACATGCAGCCACTCATTAAGGCACACAGAGGAATAAAAAGCCCCAAGTTAGGTCTGATTATTTTGTTAAAAAAAACATTGATAGATGTAAATCAACCGTAACCAGGAAGCTTTAACTCATAATTCCCGGTTTTCTAATGTAAAGAAGGTGTTTGTGCCTGTGGGCGTGATTATGGTGGCTGTGCAGAAAAGAAAAGCAGCTAAACTTTTCCAGATGTCCAGGGATAACATAATAACAGTGGGCAAACAGTCGTGTCAAAGGGGGAGCTGTGGAAAGGTTATTACAGGATTACAGAGAATCACAGAGCCTTTTTTTTTGAGGCACAGGAGCTTGTGAGGACCAGCTGGTTTTATATCACACACACACACACACACACACACACACACACACACACACACACACACACTACACAACACACCCACAGGGTTAGACGAAATCCGTTTCATGAAGAACCTGGATTTCCTCCTGATGCGGCATTACGAGGAAATAGAGCCAGCGACCTGCAGCATCAGTGTGGTCTGTTTGCTGCAGACACAAACACACACACACACACACACACACACACACACACACGAGTCTGTGAGTGGACGCTAGTATTGAAGTAAAGTGTGATTTGTCTTCCTCTTGTTAATTTTCTGGCTTAAAATGTCACACCACAACTATTTTTGTGTGACCTACACATTACATATCATCATAGGTTGGGTTTAGGAGGGACTGTTTGACAGCTTATGATATAAGATGATAGAAACGCTGTCTATCTAGATATCTAGAATAAAATTGCAAGCTACTGGAGTAGCTAGTCCTTTAATAGATGTATTATGATATAAGCTGATTATGCTACATTCTGACAGTAACCGTGATTTAGCTGGTTTAATAGGAACTGTATGTGCTTTGTTTCTATCTGGACTCACTTGTTAACAAACAGTTACAACACTCTATGTAGCTGTGTAACTGCAGCATTGTGATCAATGTTGGAAAACAATAACCAGGACTGCATCAGTGTGATGAAATACTTTGATTTCTGTGCAGTTATTTTATCCAATCTCTCAACCAAACTATGTTCTTATCTTCTATTATAAGATGACACATATCACAATATAAAATACTGTCCATAACCTGTAAACCTGCTTGAATTCATGATATGCAACTCAGTTTTACTGGAGGCTTTCAAGCGGCGTTCTATGATAAGCTGCTTCACATCTGTATAATATCACCCAACATGAGCTTGGTGAATGGCACTCACAAATAATTGCCCTGGAGTGGAAGTTGAGGAAGAGATTTAGTGAAAAATCATAACTCATTTGGTAGGGATATAAGGCTAACCTTTGGGCGAACACTCCCCGGAGAGCTCAGCTGTTGAAGACTTTGGCATATGTGACTGCTGGGCTGCTGTAATGTAATTCAGAACCCTTTGAATGAATAAATCTACTCACTTAGATCTTCCCTTGAGAGCAAATCCAGTGAAGGGGAAAAAAAGCAAAGGGAAGTTAAAAGACGGTCCAAGGGACAGAAAAATAAAAGGGCGGTCAGGAGGAGAGCTGAGAGGTTGTGTGAGCTTTCCACGGTGAAGGAAGTCACAGCTACATCTAAAAACTCACAGCTGGTGATCTAGTCCATCTTACAGATTTCAATAAAATAATGGCACTCATGGTCTGTAAAGGAGATGTCTGTTCCTTATGTCTGTGGCTGTCCAGACCCCCCTGTTGAGTCCACAGCCCTCTTAGTTTGGATGAGGGGTAGGGGAGCTGTGGAGGGGGCTTGTGTTAACCAGAACTCATGTGATCACCAGACCCTATCCTCAGGCCCGGGGCACTGCTTACAACTTAATTAGAGCCAGATATTTAAAAAAAAATCTGCTCAGTTTTCCACCAGTGTCCAATAATAAAGTGATTTATGACTCTCTTTTTGAACATTAAGTGTTACATTTATAGTGGTTGTACCCGCAGATCAGATTCCTGATCAAGATCTGACTGGACATTTTTATTAACAGGCTGCCAGACCACAGAATAAATACTGAGGCCTTTAGGAATGCAGGTGCTTTAATTACTTTCATGCTCAATTTGTAGGGAGCCAGAAAGGGGAAATATGACTTCTGTTTATTGCTTTAGAGCCATCATTTGTGGTAGAAATTCATATTTCAGCAGCTAATAGTAGAAATGAATTACTTTGAAGAATCAAATGAATATGGTTTAGGCTTTTGCTGCCATTAACGTCAAACCTCTATAGGCGCCATCATGGATCAGTGAGATTTCATATATGGTTAAAGTGCTGCACAGCTGGCTGTTGTTAGGCTGTTCTAAGTCAGACAAGGGATTTCAATGCTGTGAAGATGGCAGTGTGGATTGGGGCTGTGGAAGTGTAGTGGGACTTAGTAGATTTTGGGTTCATTTAGTGACGCCCCCCCGGGATCTGCCTAAACTCAAAGCCTTAGGCAACAGGATGTGCATGTCTCCCTTATTCTCAGAGATTTATCAGATGCTGTGGTACACCTCGTGTGGATTCAAACTGTCATGTACCTTATGTTCTCGCCTCAAATTAAATGCTCGAAAATGGGAAACGTACAATCTCCTCCATCTTCCACACAACTGGGTCCCTTCTGTGACAACACGGAAATCATTCATTTATGAAATCATGCATTATTCATCGCAATCGCTCTGTCTTTGATCACAAATGTTATTTTCCCTGGGAGACTATTTCACACATACACTTACACTTAAATGCTGGTCAATCAAATGATTTGCCACTGACTAATAGCACGGATCTCCCCACATACTGTTTCCTGGATCGGGACAGGGCCCCTCGCTGCGTCCCTCTGTCTCACTGAGGAGGAGAAGGGCCGCCCTGCACTCAGAGCCCCTAAACATGCACAGATGTTTGTAAAAATAGAAGAGCAAAACAATATATGGAATTCATAAACATGCATCCACATCAGGCAAACAGTTTATCCCAACAGCTGATGAAAGCCTGGTGGGCCAATAAACACTGAACTTTAGCTCACCTTGCAGCACTGTGCAGCTGAACCTGTCAGTAAAACTCTTTACGATTTGTATGTCTTCACTAAATATGTGTGACGAAATTGCTTATTAAGTTTCATTGCAAGGCTTTTACCCAAAGGGGTTTCTTTTCTTCTTTTCTGTGCATGACATCCTCATTGTTAGGAGACATTTTTCATTCCAAATACATAAAAGTTTGAGCAAAAGTTACAAACACTTGATCTGTTTTAAGTAAAAACATCAGCCATCATATAGGTTGTATTCCAGTGCTGATGTATTGTCTGTGCTACAAGACATTCCTCCTCTCAAGCACCAGTTTTTCCCACGAAAGCTGAAACTTACAGACAAAAACAGACTGAACATACTTTATTACATTTATTGTATTTTTTCTGTGCCTCACATCATGACTGAAGGTGATAATAGCTGGTGTTGACTTAATCTAGCTAGTTAATCTTTAAGTTTCTTTGCTGTTTGTATTCTGTAGTTTGGTTGAGAGGTAACATAGCCTGATGCAATGTTGGTGCTATTTTCCTTTAATAGTGCTGTATATGCCGTGGGGAGAGGCGATGGTCTCCTCAGGCTTTAAAAGCTGCAGTGAACCCTGTGCAGTGAGGTTTCTCTGCCTCTTTCTGTTTCTCTCTTTTTTCCACATCTCAAATGGGAGAATGCACGCAGGTTCACAGCATGGGGAGTGGGGGGGGGGAGTGATGACATAGGAGAAGGAGGGGTGTGTGTTTCACATCTGATTAGTGTGCCCATGGAAACGGATGGTTGGAGGATCCCTTTGCCCTTGACATGCAATCTCTGGAGATTAGGGCAACGGTTGGTATCCTCACCTACCTACTGTACCTGCCATGCGCAAAAGATTTACCCCGCTGCTGTTAGCGGAAAACAGCAGCACCAGCATCTCTCCTGCTCCTGCCCTCAGCTGTTCTGGCACACCTAGCGGAAAGTTGTGAAAAGAGATCTTCCCTCGCAGTCGTTTCATGTTTGCTTCTCTGACTGCTCACGTTCGGTGAATTCCAACCTGCAGTAACCTTGTAGCCACAAATTCACCTCTTCAACTGGAGTGGGATTGTGAACACACCAACACGCAGTCAAGTGGTGAGGGAAGTCAGTGGCTTCATTAGCTGGCTCAATACTGCTGCTGGCCCTTTGAACTCACAGCGCTCTGATCATAGCAGAGCACGCAGCCTCACACCTCATCATTTCATACACTCTCTAATTCAGGAGCATATATGGCACCACACTTCACAGGCGGCTGACTTACTCAAAGGGACATCTGCAGAAAGCCAGAAGCCAGAGGGCTGCACAGTTTGTTTTTAATTAGTTCTGAACCTTCAGT
>OOFC01019476.1:34090-59066 GCA_900323345.1 Pseudochromis fuscus
TTTCGGAGCAGGGTGGACAAGGGGTTAAGTTTAAAAGCTGCAGTAATGGGAGCAACTTTTCATGCACTTTGGTTTCCTCACTGGAGTTTGTGTAGACAAAGCCAGCCTTCAGCTCAGCCACAAGCCCAGCATTATCACAGTACAACAATGCTGCATATCAAACAGTCCCCGATAGAAATAAAAGAAAGTGTTCACGACCAAAACAAACCCCTCCTGAGAGGAACACTCAGAGGCCAAGTGCGGTGGCCCACAGAGGAGGCTAAAAACATCACAGTCACAGTCAGAGGGCTGATCATGCATTCACACTCTGTGCAGAGAAATTTGTAAATTGAGAACCTGGTCGAATTCAGCTGACAATGTCATTCTTTTTGCTCCAAACTGAGCGCCTTTCATGGTGGCTGCCATGGTAACGTGGTCTGAAAGTCGGCAAGCAATCGGTACCAGTTTCTGCCAAGGCCCAGACTTACTGGTAGGCATGCGATAGGAAGCATTTCCGACACTAAATGTTGGATTGTGAAAGATGAACAACAGGGGACGGCCTCCTTAGTTAGGCACCATTCCATATGTGCAGGATGAATGTGTGGGGAGGCTGTCAGGCAGCTACCAGAGCCGCTGTACAATGCTGTGGCAGTGAAGGGGCTTATTCTAGGTTAAAAGAATGTTTGGCTTGTATCTGCCACAATTAACACGTTTCATCCTTGGCTTAATAACCCTGATCCCCTAATGTGCTTATGCAGTGGGAGCATATCTGCCCATGACATGTCTCTGTCTGGCTGTGTGGGTTAGTATGTCTGTGGTAATGGCATGCTATAGAGGGATTCATTAGCTAAAGCTACTCCTCTAGTTTTAGTGAATGAAGGAGGGAAGCACGCGATGGAGACAGCAGGCCTGCTCCTCCAACGTCATGGTAATAACCATGGCTACACACACCAGGGTATTTATTCTTCCTTTCTCACACACAAATATTTTTCTGTTTCCCATATGGATTACACATGAGCATAATAAGGTTCAACTACCTCCTGTAGAAACAGAAACACTTCACTTGTCTTTATTTTACTGTGTACATGTAGCAAATACTGTGCTGGTAGTGCTAGTTTTATTTGCACAATAGAAACATGTAGTTAAAAAATAAGGTGTGATTAGTGTTTAGGGCAAATTTGTATGACATGTAATTGTGAAAAGAGGACAGGAGCTTTAACTGTGTCTCTCCTTTAATCCAGTCATGTTACAAACATGGAGAATTTGAGACCTGCTTTAAAAGAAGAAACAAAAGAGCCTCCAGCTGTGCTAACTGCTCGGTGAGGCTGTACTTTGACACAACGGTGCTTTGAGCAAAAATGCTAATGTCAGCATTCTCACATGCTCACAATGACAATGCTAACATGCTGATATTCAGCATGTATAATGTTTACCGTGTTCATTATCACACTCCACACTGTCAGCGTTCTAACACTGGATAATTAGCACTTTACACAGAATAAGACTGGGACTCATGGGAATGTCATTAATTCTGCAGGTATTTTAGCCTGATAATGGTGAGGTAAATAATCACCAAAATTATTGCAATTCTTTCTGAGAAGGGCCTTAATGCATTTATTAAATAATACATCATCTTGGAAACACAAATGAGGCTCAATCCATCTCAGTAATATTGAGACATTTCACCAATTAAGTGCAAAAAGTCATGGGATCTACCAAAGCCTTTAGGATTCAACCTCTCGACACCATGACTGCATCTAGTTATCCAGCTTTTTTCATTTGTAATGGTTTTTAGCCCAAAGACAAGGTCTAGTCTAACAGAGCTAGCGCCTCTCCTCATTTCAGTACCAGCTCATTCCCATTCTCCCAGCTATTTGTTTACACCTTGAGATACATCTGTACAAAATGCACTGAGCAACACACGGAGGTGTCAGATAAGTGATGCAGGGACAGTAAAAAAAAAAAAACACACACAGAGGAGAGATTAAATTTGAAATGCTCTGTCAACCGTGAAAATGCATCTATGAGATTGATTCATAATCAGTGTGACTGTGAGTGATGAGCAAGACGAGTAAACAAACAGATAAGATTCGAGAGGACAGCAAATCAATTTGTGGTGACAAAGAAAATTAAACACAGCTAGGATTAAATTTTGGTGGCCCTTCTTCACTCTGCATGTTTACATTTGATGCAACAGTTTCTGATGAACACAGCCCCCTGTGTGTACTTGTTGCTGCAGTCAGACACTCAGGCTGGTGTAGTTTAATCTCTTATGTCCTAGTGGCAGAAAAACCATTATGCTGTGACTGCATTTACAAGTGCAGACATTTGTTATGTGGACGTTTTGGCAGTCGATACACACAAATCAGCTTTACAACTATTAATAAGCAGCTCTGGCCCATTTGCCGTGCCGTGTTCCTGCACTGACACAGCGCAGTGATATATAGTTTGCTCCTGCCAGCCGTGAGGGCAGCTGACGAACTTGGCCTTAATCCAGAGGACAACCATTTCTCTTGTCTCTTCTGACTGGATGGACAAGTGCTGGAAGATGTATGTCTCTCCAGGCTCCACTGATGGACTGTTGCAGAATCGACAGGGATAAACTGTCAGTATTCCACTTTCCGCTGGGCCATAATAAGACAGAGAGCCGACCATTTAAAAAAGACAACATAACAGATATCACCTGAGGAGGTGGTGAAACTAGGGCGGGGAAACGGGGAGCAGCCATGCAGCTATTCATCATTAGTCTGGACACTGGCCAGTTTGTGACACTGTCAACTCCTCTCTTCTCTGCCTGACCACTTCTACCCACACCTACTCTTCTCTTTTTAAAGTAGGCAGCAGCGACACAAGCAGCAGTAGCAGCAAAAACAAGGCATTCCTGAAATTCCCCCTTTATTAAACTTTAATTAGGGAATTACCATGTGAGGGAAGAAGTGTTGAGATTTGTCAGAAACAGGCCAAAACTGGGGCTCCAAGGTCATCACAAGTACAGATAAGACGCTTATTACTGTGAGACATATATTATCCTGCCATTTTAGTGTTTTACCAGCTGAACATAAACATGAATACCTCTCATGGGAAAAGATCAAATGCGATACTACAGAGACTGGATCCAATTTCAGAGCAATAAGATAGCTGAGATATCTTTGTTTATGAAGATGAAATACGCATTATCCAATAATAAACCTGCCATGGCAACAATCAAAAGATCTTATCCAGGAGCAACAGATGCTGCCATATTCAATCTATAGGTATTCCACTCAGACGGGTGGAGACACAAAGCTGTTGATGCATGCTGTATCTGTCACGCTGAAATGCTTTCCCTACAGGCTGCAAGAGTTAATCTATACTGCCACTGTTATCACTGGGGCCAGCTTATTTTTAGCAGCTTTCATTACACTTTTCTATCCTGTAGCCCGATTGGACGGGTTGTGATTTGTCAGGAGAATCACGAGATGTTCTCCCTTCAAACCCCAGTGCAGTGGCTGACAGCTTGACATGGCAGGAGACATCTAAATTGTCTCATTATGGACCTGGGTTATGACAGGCTGAGCCACCCAGTGAGGAACGGCAGATGAGCTGTGTGAGCCGAGGTACAATTACTTTACCATCTTGCACTGCGGTGGTGTGCGCATATGTGCACAGTGACTGAGTGCGACTCTGTTTGTGTGTGTGTGTGTGTGTGTGTGTGTGTGTGTGTGTGTGTGTGTTTGCAGCACTTGGTAAACTCACCCATCACTCAAACACCAGCTGCAGTTGGGGCGTTGTGTGGAGCACTGTATTTACTGCAGGTAGGACTGGGAGACACATGAGGTGCCAGTATGCTTTAACCAAATTGCTTGCTGAGTGGTCAGGCAGTGTCCCTCACAGCTTTCCATAGTTAAGACTTTATGTAATATTTCAATAGTGACAGTCCTGCTTACTTCATGGAGCAATCAGACAGGTCGCAGAGGCAAAGAAAGAGGCTGAACTTTTCCCACAAGCTCTTTTTCATACAGTACATACAACTGAGTGCAGAATCTGACTTAAAGTGTCTGCCATTATCCTCGTTCCCTGAGCAGCTGACACCAACCTATTCACCACATCTTCAACTGTGACCATTCGAATCACCAAAAACTACCTCTGCCTTAAGATGCTGTCAGATCAAACATTGTACTAGCTGATTTCAAACATATTGACATTTTAAACAGTGAATGCTGCATCCTTGTTTTTCTGTGTGTTCTGCATCTAAATGCTGTGGGTGTTTCAGTGGCGAGAGAGAGGAGAAACGGGACCTCACTATAATACTTCTGTTAGCCTCAAAGTCTACTCAAACACAGAGAGTATTAACATTCAAGCCCCTGGATTTGAAAGAAATGAGCTGAAAGCCTTCAGAATGTGTGAACGTCCCTCATTCACTGTGTATCTGGAACAATAACAAAAGGATAATGTGCAGATTAGTGCTCCTTGGGGCAAAGATGTGCTTTAGATGCGGAAATATGCGACCAAGATTTAGCCCGCTGCAAATGAATTAGTCCACTGTTAGCACACAAATATACTGTGTAATGTGCTTTTGGAAAAAGATTAGAGTGGAAATGGAACTTGAGATGTCTGGCGTTTCAGGGATATACATTGAAAACATTCAACAAGCTGTCTGGCTCAGTCTTGCAGTTCACCATTATTTAAACTTGAAAGCTAGAAACCCTTCTCTATTTCCTCCTTTTCAATGGAAGTTGTTCTTTTAAAAATGACTTCATAAAGCCACAGCTGAAGGTCATTAATTAATAAAGGCAGCAGAGAGACTTTGCCTTTCTTCTAATGGTTCTGAATCCTGACTCTTGAGGAAAGTTGCCCTCTATTGAAACAAATTGATCTTGGCTCTCACAGAAACTTGACTGTGTTGAACGCAGTACACGGATGTTAGAAACAAACTTCAGGCGACATCCTCGTGGTCGCAGCTGTGGCTGGTTCATACAACAGTATTTAATATCAAGACGCTGCCTCAGCTAAATACACTAACTGATTAAAAGAATCTTAAGTAAGCAGGGAACCTAGCATCATCATGATATTTCTAAGCTGCTCAGCTGCTGTCCTCAGTGTACTTTCTGCTTCTACAAGCCTGTGCAGTCAACTGGCTGACTTATCTTAAGCCGTGTCCTCGTAAAGCCAGGGAAGGTCGTTCCCTGGGGAATTCTAAAAATGGTGCCAGTTTTTCTGAGGAGACAGGAATGTCATGACCTTATGTGAGTAATGTCAATCAGCTGTTTGATGGGTTATACCCAATGAAAGTGGGTAGGAATCATTGTCTTGTGAGCAGAGAGGTTCACTGAAGAAAGGTGCTTGGATGAAGATGCAGAAGAGGGTTTTTTTGAAAGTTGAAACTTGATGATGGGTTCAGGGTTATGTCAAAAAAGGCTTGAGACTACATTACATATTACGTTATAACATGGTGTGTGGTGTGTTTAAGAACTGATTATTTTGGCGGCAGGGAGGATATAAAAAAGAAACTATTGAATTGATCATAAGGAATTTAAGAGCCAGTGTTTTTTGGAGTCTGGCTGGTTTAATTTGGTTTGTAAATATATCTCTTGTGAACCCTCTAAACTTTACTGACATCAACTCACTAGAGTACCCATTTAATCACATGTACCTAGCTCCATTTCAGTACGGTGTTACTGTATGAAATTAATTCTAATTTACATACCACTAGTGACTGAAAAAAAAAATGCATTACTTCATACGTGAGACGTAAAACATGTGGTTGCTGTAAAATTGCACCAGTTTGACATGTCCAAAGTCCTTTTCTGCTTTAACTCGTATTTTTATTGCACTGAAGTGTGAAAGATCACCGTGTTGTAAGTAAAGATCGGCTGCAATACATTAAGAGAAGATTTCTGGACCTCCAAGACGGGTTCTGTCAGTTTGTGATAGGGTGAAAGGTCACAGAGACACTTGGGGTGGACCAAACCATTTGGAAAAGAGGGGCTTAAGGGGATCAGGCCACATTTATGAGAGATGACTGAAAACATCTGGGATCATTCTCACACACCTAACACATTCACACGTTCTCTGTGAGACACACCGTTGTTGAACTCTTCCCTAAGCTTGGCTCAAACCCTGTGAGAAGATGCACCTCCACTAGGTCTGGTGCTGTGTGGTGTTTGTAATCTCCAGAGAGAGTGACGGAGACATGAAACATGAGGCTTAGGGTTTCTCACTTCTGCCAGGGCTGAGTGTATCTGCTGCGCTTTGGACCATACTGACTTGATGAACTACAATGCTGGGTGGGCTTAGAGAGGCCCACACACACACTCCCCTCACACAAACACACACTTATCTATACATATCTCTTGTTTCCTCATCCATTACCAGTGTGATCCCCTCTTTGGATCTTGCTACATATTTTCCTTCAGCACTGATGGACTTGGCTCATAATCAAAATGTGATACCCTGGGTGAGAAGAGGCCGTGAAACACCATCTACTTTGGGGTCTAATGTTTTTTGTTTTTTTTCTGTGTGTCCTCCAGGTCCCATGGCCTCCACGGAGCATGGCAGAGAGCTGGAAGAGGTGGCTACGGTGAGAAAAATGGTCCAGCAAAACCCTGCGAGGGCCGGCCAGACCCACAGACCAGCCGGCTGGAAGAGAAGACGCCCACGGCCCCGTCTTTCCCACAAGGGGCCCATGCCATTCTAGAGCAAGGTGAGTTTCATGCCATCAGAGGTGAAAAGACACAGAAAAATGTAGACAAACGTACCAGTAAACCTGCAGTAAAACAGTCAGTGTCTTCCAGTAACAGGCTTCAACCCTCTGTGGACGCTTGTGGAAAAAAGAGGAACTGCCTATCTTTGCTGTGTGTGCCCACTTGACTACTTTTCTGTGAAGTCAGAGCTGTGCATTTGTCAAGAGAATATGACCAAAAGCACTTCCCGATATATTAAATCGTAACTGCTGACAAGTGGGGAAACACAACCACATAGAAGAATTTCTAAGAGGAATATGATGTTGAGTACTGAAATACTTTGTTGGCAGAATCAGTTCGGATGTTTTCGATGACGAATGGGAAACAAGAACTCTTACAGGAACACGGGGAAACTGTTAATGACCACTCTAGCCAGACTGAACTCCAACACAAGGATGTTATTGTTGGCACTGAAAAAGGTGCACGTCTTAGCAGATTACTGGCCTACCAGCTTGCGTACCTTCCTAGTATGACAAAGGTTGTTTTTAAGGATACGTCATTTATTTTCTCATACAGCAGACAGTTATACTTAGAAACCTAACCTTTGAGTCAATTCAGCTGGAATAAATCTTTACTCTCCATCTGATTAAGTCAATTAAAACCCTTTTTCCAAAGATAATACTTTGGAGAGTTGGGTTACTTGGCAGCACTAGTTTTCTTGTGAGGGAATGTTTAACTTGCTGTCAAGTAAAACAAGACTGTGTGTGAAAACTCTTTCATTCAAAATCAGAGATAATATTTTACTTATCACCTTTTCACAGTTTGATTTTTTTTATTCTGAACCAAAACAAATTCTCTGTATTTCAACAAAAACAGATAAAGCTTCATTGAGAAACTAAAATATACTGCAGGCAATTAAGTACCATTATCAAATGTACAGAATACACAGATTTAAACCCACTTATGTCAGCATGGTACTGCAAATGGAAGGCAGCAGCCGTTCATCCACATGTCTCTCCCAGACGCTGCAAGAGACAGGGAAACTCTACAAGACACAATATCCCTGCGGGAGGTGTCGACCATACAACTCTGACCTGCAGAGGTCCACTATAAATTAAATCTGTAGTGAGAGAAGGCTGCAGCCAGAGAGTGTCAGGGCATGGTTAATCAGTTTTAAGGAAAAGAGATCAAAGCTAGAGAGGTTTGTAAGGTCTATTCTCTGAAGCAGTCAGAGAATTATGGATGATTATTGCTTATTGTACTTTTCTGGATTGGGTTGGACCTTTTTTGAACTCACTCCTGCTTTCAATAGAGGACTCTAGGACTCTCAACAAAGGTGAAAACAATGAGTAAGGACTGAGCCAGGGTAGTCTGCACTTGAAGGACAACATAGGTCTTACGACTTCCCTCAGTCTGCCAATAAAATGTGAGAATCCTCTCTGCGAGTTGAATGGTCAGAGCTTATGTTCAGTGCCAGAATGCTGGCCACATAATAGGGGGAACTTCAGGAAGTTGTGAAGCTCTGTAAAAGTGAACGGCTCAGTGAGTCACAATGCTGTCTCCACAAACACCACTTAAACCACAACACGCTGAAGATTTCCGTTTTTTGTTCGCTTCCCTCTCTGGATCCCCTCATTCTCACTAGGTTCATAGTTCACCTTATTCAAGGATTTCTCTCCACATACCAACCCAATTTAACCCAAGATGACCACAGTGGGAATCTGGTGGTCCATTAGCAGCACTTTAGTGATAGTGCTACAAACTTTCAGTGAGTAAATGACCCAAGAAAAGTCTGGACTAAAAGTCTAAGTATCTTCAGTTTCTAATTGTTTACAGCCTGACCGAAGAAATGAAGTCTTTACAAGACCTGATATTTCACATGAAGCTAGTACATTAGCTTGAAAGGTTCTGTTCTTCCTCTTCTTCAGTTTATGCTGATGATGGGAAAACCACCTCTGGAAGCAGCTGGAGTTGCAGTTTGTTTGATCAAAGCTAGAGTTCAATGGATACATCCAGCTGAGGGCTGGGACTCGTACACAGACAGGCTGTATGTGGATATGTCATTAACAGCCTAAACCTAATTACCACACTGTTTATATAAAGCTGAATAAAACTGATTGCTTTGACACTGTCCATCCTGCAGCCCAATGCTATTTAGCAACATCACCTCATTTCAGTCTCAAAACCAGCTCATCTTTTATTCTCTGTGACACCTGAGGCAAAGTTGGGTGTTTTATCATTACACATTCCAGATGTGGGCGAGAAGAAAGATGGTGACCCGGGTCATCCTCTTTGAGCATCTGAGTAGACTCAGATCAAACCATGCTATTACAACTCTTGGATCTAAGCCATGCCAGTGACAGTCTAAAAGACGACAGGATATTACAGATTTAAAGCCGGAGGCAATTTGTGGAAACCCCTCATGGCCCTGAGTGTGAGAAAGCTCGGTGAATGAGTCTTTTAAAGAGTTTCCCATCAAAACAACGTAGAGCAGGTCTGTATCTCTTCCCATACGCTCGCTGTGTGATGTAGTATGACTTCAAGGGAGCTGCTGCACTGAGATCATACTGTGGACGCAAAACAACAAAGGACAACAACAAACAACAATGCAACTCACTGAAGATTAGATATACCATACATCAGCTCTCCAGGCATTACATGACCACAGAAAAATGTAATCTTCAAACAAACACAGACTCTTATCAGTGAATGAACCTTGTTGTCTGAGGTTTCTGAAATTATCACAGGAGAGGAGAAAATAAAAGATGTGGAAAGATAAAGAGCTTTCCTCACTGTCAAAAAGTGCTCCAGAGCCTCAAGCATAGTATACCGTGAGGCTTGTGTTCCACAGTGAGATACACAATTGTTTTTCTTACTCCCTGCTGCACGGTCCAATCAAAGACCGTGAAATCAGGTTGGAACCTGTCTGGGATAGTCCTTTCTGCAACTTGCTCAAGTGCAAGATAACATATGGAGGACCACAGAGAAAGCTCTAATAGAAAGTCCCTGAGGGGCACTCTTACTGGAGAGGAAATTGAAATGTCTGCATTAGTCTTGGGCAGGACCAAGGTATAGATGATTTTTAATACCATCAAAAAATGTACAGTCCTTTTTCCATCTGTTCTTGCGCTGCTAACATGATATACTGTAGTGCACAACAAGTGCCAACAGAGATCAGTGATGATACAGGAGAAGTGGAGTGGCAGCCGAGCTGAGAAAGAGTGTGAGCGCTGGTGGAGGTACAGGACTCAGTGTTTGGAAATATTTTTACTTTAGATCCAATGATACATATGAGTCAACCAACAGGGACGGAGCTTTGCACACTTTGCTACATGGAAGCTGGAAAATGCAGAGACAACGTCAAACAGTTGCCTGACATGACCTGCAAATACCTCCAACATCTGAACGTACATTCAGTACAGCAAGTAATACAGTCACCATATAATACTCCCAAATAAAGTGTTAAGTAAATATTCAAAAAAAGGATGACTTGTATGCCAGAAACCAGAAGACGATCCTTTAAGGATTTAATGAGACTAAGTTATGGAGCCTGTATTGTCTTTTTCTGTAGGTATTTTACTCAGCTCAAGTCCCATCAAACATCATTTAACTGAATGTAAAATATTCCAAAATGTTCCTATTAGAACAGATAACTTTGTTAACAGTGAGCTTTTAAAATGAGTGAATGGATTTTACTTATTAGATTGTCACACACTGTAGATCCAGGTGAAATGTTTGGTTTCATTGGGTTTTTTTCTTCATTCTGCATCATTTTTAAGAAAATGTCTCTGATGGCACTTTCTTTGTGTTATTTTCTTGTTTTGCAGGCACTGCTTTGAGCGCCCTCCCCCAGGTTCTGATTTCTATGCTCTTCCTTTGCCTTGGGGGGCCTTGCAATGAAGGGCCTATGCTTGCCCAGCCTGAAGAGTGATGTCCATAGCACCTGCTGGTTCTTCAAGCAACTCTGTCCACAAAAAATCAGGACAAGCCGCTCACCCTCAGCTCAAGGAGGAAATGGGGCCAGGGAAGGGGGGTGGGGGGTATTGAGCCCGAGCTATCAGACTCTATTTCTCTGTCTCTCTTTCTCTTTCTCCCTCACTACTTATCTATCTCTGTCTTCTCCCAAGTGTTTTTTTTTTTTCAATTTTCCTATTATTTGCCTAATAGAGCCCAATCATAGCAATCTCCCTGAGTGTCTCACACACTTTGCATGACATGTGGTGGAGAGGGAGCCCGGTCAAAACAATCTGAGTCTTAAAGCTTCTGTCACTTCTCCACGATGTGGTATTCCCATATCTCAGATCCAAAGTTAGTGCAGCCGCTGATTTCATTGCTGTGTAGCTACTTAATGGCTTTACTAGCGGGTGAGGGCGCTGATCATGCAGAAGGGCAGTGTCAGTTTTTAATAGTTGACGTAAGCAAATATTAAGACCACTCATGATACTCTGGATGTCTGCTGTGAATAGGAAAGATTTTGTTTTTAAAATAAACAAGCAACGTCACCTCTGAATGGCATCATAATCATCACTTAATTGTCATTATTAATGGTGCTTTGTACCTCCTAGAGACAGTACGTCCACATGCAACGTAAAGAGGGACCGAAAAGAGAGCACATATTGTCAAAACAATCTATTTAAGTGACAGAATAATTCCTTTATGTAGGAGATTCTTTAATCCAAAGCTATTTTGGTGTTTCTGAACTCATTAACACCTTAAGGGGAGGGGGGTTTACTGACGTGCTCAAGGTTACTGTAACATGTCCCACCTTGGATGAGTCCTTTGACCCCAAATCCCAATCCCAATCCTGTCCCCAATCCCCAGCCTTCTCACCACATTGCTGCCCTGTGCAGCTGCTCTACACGACTGTTAACTGGCAGTGGCGGTCTGCTCCACCGACAGGCCGCCTTGCCTTTTAATGAAGTGCCAAATAATAACCTTCTCCACAATGCTGCCAGGAAACGAAGGAATGAAAGGTTAGGGAGAAACACATTACCTCTTGTTTGAAGTCTTGATACACTGACACATTATGCATTTTAAATTTCTACAAACAGAATTCCCATGTGAGACAATGTAAACAAGGAGGACACGTTTAATTAGAAAAAAAAGAAGAAAAAAGAAAAACATTTCAAAGCAAACATCAGCTCAGTTAATATGCCACCATGATCAGCCTACCACTAGTGCTCTGGCTGTTTTAATATTCAGCATATGGCTGGTTTGACCCTTTGACCGATATCTTTCACTGACGAAATGCTATGCCTTTCCATCATACTGGAATATATTACTGTTTATGTTTATTTCTGTGTTATAGTTTGATTTCTTTTTTTCTCAGGGTGCTGTGATAGAGGCTTGTACTAGAGCAGTCTATTTTGTGCATTTATTTGACAAAACACAAACATACAGTACATTTAAAACTTATATGAGCATATTTTCGTATACTCTATCTTTACTCTCCTTCTGCATATACACCAATATAACCACGATTTTATTCAGACTCAGTCATTTCGAGCCACAATCATTCCCTACATTATGTTGGGTACAGTTGCCTTTCTTGTGTGCCCTTCCACAGCACAGGTGGTCGTGGCTTTGATCATTACGCTCATTAAATCCCAGAGTTAATCTTTCTCAGATGGATCTCCCCAAGGCTGGCCGGGGCCACTTAGTCTGAGCTCATTGTTAAATTGGCTTAGACTGAAACCACACCCTTCCCCCTTCTCAATCTCCAAACCCCTGCTGATTCAGTGTGTAATCATGTAACATATTAGGACCGTGACCTGTAGAGCAGCCACCTTGCAATCGTTTGTTATGTATTAGGTGTGCAGACCAACTTCTTAATTGTTTTTCTCTTCTTTTTTTTTCAAATCAGATTCACTGCAATTCAATCAGCAAACTACTTTTTATCAAATTAGTTTTGACCACCTGAGCAACTGGAACTGGTTAACCTAGATTTTCAACACTTTTTCCCTCTCGCCATGTCTCATGCAAATATTATAATAAAATACAGAGTCTTCTCAGTCCCAGCATGAGAAGCTTTTATTAAGAGAGCATCTAAAATCACAGTGGTAATCCACCCAGCCAAGCTCACCTTGATTAAAAATGTATTAAATCCTAGGGCACTGTGAAGAGTAATAATTTCAGTTCCACCATTATTTTTTCATACCCTCTCAGACAGAGATGTAGATTTCATTAATGCTCCTCGGGAGTGAGACAGCTTTGCTCAGGATGTCTCATGTATTATTGGGGAAGATAGTAGGAAGATATGAGCTGGGGATGAAAGTTCAAAGCCGCAGGAGTTGGGATGCTGGAAGTAGACTGGGTCATGACAAGGGGTTCAAATCAATATTCCCCCATCTCAGAAGTTATTGTTACGGAGCCGAGCAACGTCTGTATCCGCACTGTTCTTCATGAATGTATCCTCACCATCTGCACCAGCCATGCTGCCCTTTCAGAGAACAGAGCAAACCAATGTTTATGTAAAGTACCCTGTTCAATCTTGGTCTGGTTATCAGTTTAATCCAAAAATCAAAAGCCAAATATCCCACTGATCCAAAGCCTCCGGTGTCAACTAGTCCCAACGAATAGACGTGGCTTTGCTCCAACACTTCTCTGTATGGGTTTGCAAGGCTGCACTTTTGCAATTCCATTATGCTGCTGGAAAAATACACCCTGAAAACAAGAGTCTCTTGGTATGGAATGGTTTTCCAGTGTATTGTGACAATTTTTTTGTCTGATTCTTGTCTAGCTGGTTGTCCAAAGCTTACTTTTTGAATACAGTGTGAAAAGCTGTATCTTTTGTGGATGTAACAAAATAGAAAAGTAGTCTGCAGCACAATATGTCGTGGACACGTGAAAGCTTTCAGGCATTCTTTTCTTGTAGATCATAGCCCACAGCCCTCCCCTGCACATCAGGTTAATGGGCCTTGTGGTGTGGAAGGACAAGCACGTCCAGGCTCAAACTGAAATGGTAAACCAATACATTATGCTCGGGGAGCAAAACCATTTTCCTTAATGGTCTTTTCCAACAAGGCTTACACAAGAGAAACAATTCCTATCCTTTCAGTTCCTCTTCTCTGTGACCATCACAAGGCCTGAGTAATGTTCCTATGCACTTGTTAGCATGTTTTCCTGCCCCCCTTCTGTGTTTAATTCTTTTTGTCCAAATGCATTTGGCTGGGAGTGTGTAAAGAGTGGGGATGAGCAGAGAGATAGATGTGTGTTACTGGTGGAGATGAGAAGAAGCTAGCAGCAGGTTTTTAAAATATTAGCTTAGCCACTGATCTCTGTTTCCCAATAGCTATAGACACAACCCCCTACACAGAAAGATCACAGAAAAACACATCGTTGTTTTGCTTTGTTTTTATTATTGTTTTAATTTTTTTATCCTATTGTCATTTTTTTACTCAGTTCTCTACCAGATAAAATTCCTTTAACACTTTTACACTGAACCAAACATTTCACCCATTGTGGACATGCAAACAGAGTTGGCAGGCAACACATTCCATGATTTTACCTTGTGGATCTGTAAGCCCATCAAACTGTATCATGTTGGCCTTCAGAGTGGGTGTCTGCAGGATCAAGTGGCTGACATCCAATCCAATGCATTCACAGTTTTCCACTGGCTGGGCAATCCAAAGGATAACTAGATTTTATCTCCCGTGAGGAATGACTATGATCTGTCATTATCTTGGAGCCTCAAAATGAGACTTCCTACACCCAGAATAGCACAGGCCCCTCCTGCCTTGATTGCGACACATTCTCCATCTATGTAACCACTGTGTCCGAGATCAGCTACATTCAGAACAATCTTAGGAGAAATGCAGTCTGTAGGCTTTACACGCCATCGCAACAGTGTTACTAGGTCTCAAGCAGATACCATTTGAAAGACAATGTATTACTCCTGAAACTTATATTCTGTTTATGGTGTGTGCTCATATTACTCACCAGGCCAAATGTACAGTCCCTGTCTCTGTTTTGATGTTGAACTGGGCAAAAATAAATGACATAAATAAATAAATAAAACAAGTGTATCAGAAATGGTTGAAATACTGTGTACATATTTGAACTTTTGGTTTCTAATTTATAAAAGATAAGCTTTAGCTCTTGGAGTACTTATTTTATTTTTTCCTTTCATGCGTAGCTTTGTGTTTTTATTTTCTATTTCTGTAAAGTGTGTAAATATATCTTTATGATAATAAGTAATATTAAAAATCTTATTTTAAGAAAACACTGTGTCCTGTCTTTTTTTTGGAAAAGAGAAAGTTTCCATTAATTATTAATAAATAAAGAGTACGAAAGTCTACTGTCATGTGCTTAGAGACAGTGGTGTTATGAGCCAAGTGCTAATGTCAGTGACAACGCTGACAAGTTGATTGTTATCATTGTCTGATGCTGAATGCTAATAGCTGCTTGTTAGTTCACTGACCTGATAGTGATGCTACTTGGAAAGTTAAATTATTCCAATTTATCCTCATGGGGATACATCCCAAAATTCAAACAATCTTCTAACAATACATATTTTTTTCTCTTTGCTTTATTTTTTTATTTTTTAAAAAGGTCATTTAAAAACTCTGGACTGCTGTTGCTGAAAACCACTAATATAGTCTCTCAATTTTAATAGAAATCCTTCCAACTGATCTTGAGGCATTTTCCAAATAAATTAACATATGAAACTGCTGGTGGTGCTTAAGGCAAACTTAGGGGATCATAAAAATGAGATGACTTCATTATTTGGGGACCATGAATCTCTGCATAACATTTCACATTAACCCATCCAAGAGAGATATATCAGTCTGTAAAGAAACTGACATTACTGTCTATAATGGTATAAGTGTAAAGCTGTGTTCACACCAAACACGAAGAGAATTTTCACCTCACGTGACTGGCTGAAATATTTTGGGATTTTTCACCCTAGGCTAATAGGCATCCTCAAACACCAATAGGAGTACTCCTTCTGGAAACAACAACTTCATCAACAATGTTGCTGGTGTGGAAGGCCCAGAAACAGTGAAAACAGCACAATGTCTTGGTTTCATCCTGGTACAGAGTTAAAGTCATGTCCTAAAGCTTGCCCTCCATTATTGCTACTTGATGATGTCAATGAATCCCAACATTGACTGGTTTAAACTTTTTCAAATTGTGTGAATGGGAATTTGTGCCTATTGACATCACAGCACAAAATTGAGTCTATTCCTGTCTTTGCATTCACTCATTAGGTAACTATGCTGCAGGAGAAATTGGCTTTGCACTTGGTGTGACCAAAACATTATAATGGAGTTAAACTTCATGTCAACATTCTGTTAAAAATGCACTTCAGATATTTGCCTCTGCTCAGTGAAACAAGTGATGCAGCCTGAACATCAACAAACACAATTGATGAAATTGTAAGTTTAAATACCAAAAACGTTTACTTACTGTTGCTTAATAGAAGTGCTCAGCTCAGCGACTGATGATTCTCCCTATTTTTCTTGATGTTTTCTGCAAGTCAGAACAGTTGTTTGTGTATTTCATCTTGGTGTAAACTCCACAAAAGGCAGACAAAAACAGAAATATCTTTACCTGACAGCTTTGGCCGTTAACCTTTACCTTCAGTTGAATCTTGAATAGAAATTCATTAGCTGCAGTATATGCACATTGTTCTGGAAATGTAAATCAGCTCCTTGTCCATTAAGGAATCCTTCAACAGTGACAGGTAGCCTTTCCAGAGTTTATAGCGCATACTAAGCATGCTGCACATTAATGCATCACAGCTGCTGAGCATGCATGGAGAGACTATGGATGTGTCTAGATGCAACGAGATTCAGCTTGCATACACGTCAAATCTACATACAGGGCGGCTCTTTCACCATCAGAATGAAGGATTCAGTTTTGAACACCATGTGTCCAAACATTTATGTTTCTGGATTTCTTAGAACACCATTCTTGTTAAAATAAAGGTATGCATGCTTCATTTTTACAGACACATTTGATAGAAATTAAACATCTGACAACATCACACACACACATACTACTTTTTCAGTATGTTTTTCAGTTTGGTAATGTGGTGAAATGAATTGGCAGGGAGCATGGGAGCCACTCTTCCTCCTGAACCCCCACTGGGACCACTCAGGGAAGTGTCTGGTTAACACACAGAGCTGACATGCCATGATAGACAAGAGGTAGACCCCTGAGCCCCAGCAGACCCCGAAAGACGCCCAAGGTTATATCATCAAGCCTGGGTCAGCTGTATAATTGGGCTGGGGGTCACCGGGAGGATATGGAGCGTGACAATGAGGCTATAGAGTTACAGTTTGAAGCTGGGTAGTGAGGGCCGGCAGTGGGGCATTACTGCGAGGCCAGACGTCCCTTTAAAGAGTTCAAGGTCCATCTGTGAGAGCAGCTCCAGTACCGCTCGCAGTCACTGCTGGAATGTGTGTCACTGCCTGCCAGCCACCAGTTCACTGCTGGGAGAGTGAAGGGGACAGTGGTTGGGTTGGGTTTGTTGAACGCGCGGGGGAGGCGGGGGGTGATAAAACTTTCAAGATGATGAGGGAGGTACTGCAGATAATGAGTGTCAGACACAGTTGCAAACTCTCGTGAGGCTTTTTTAATTGTTGACAACATGTTTTCAGCTAGAGAAAAAAGAGAAGGGGAAAGTATGCAGCGCTTCGTGCCATCTGTACCTCGATGTATGTATACCACAGAAACACACTGTGTGAGTAACATCTGGATCGCTCTTGGCACCGAGTCCCAGCATTAACTTCTGCCACATCATAAAAAAACTTTATTGCACTTGGCTCTGTCACAGTACCACCAACAAAGCCCACAGAACCGCTGACAAACCCACACTGATGGATATTACCCAGCTCGCTGCTGTCGCTCAACCACCTGGACGCCACAGAGGGAAATTATAGAGAATGTGCAGACTGTGATTGCAAATTAAGGACACATGTAACAAGCAGGTGCCACAAAAGTTTTGATTACATATTCATTATTTTTATAGCTGTTATTCTGTTGTTATGAAGCAATAAGTACATGTACAAAGTGTGTGTATGGATACTGTGAAAAATGTAGAGAAACTGATGCTAAGAAAAAATGTGAGAATTGTTACTGAGATTCTGCATCAGATCGAGACTCAAACTTGTTCGCACTGGTTTGAAAAGTTAAAATTTTCAGTCAACAAAGTTACTTTGTTTGTTTACAGCATAGACTGTATATAGAAGTCACCTGTTGGAGAGTCCGTCTCCTGTCTCTCTCCTTTCCAAAAGTGAAAAGTGCCAAAACAGCTTGTTTCAGACAGAGAATGAACTGAGGGACTGCATAAATGGCAATTATAAGATAAATATGAACTTTTTTGAACTGTAATCTATCCAAAACTACTCTAGAGGAGGCCAAGACTAAAAATATAAACCTGGAAAATGAGCATAGTAGGTCCTTTTTAACTGCTGTTGAGCTGTGTGCATGTGTCCACATGTCAGTGTCCTTCAACAAGACCTGGTGGTGCATATAACATGTAACACAAAGAATTTCACTGCATGTTGTACTGTGTGTGATTATATACGTGACAAAATGAAGAGATTTTGGCAGCAAAATGACATGCGAAACAACCTGACAACCAATGAATTCATCACTGTTGATCCAGCCCAAAGAATAAGAATAAGCAATGCTCACCATTGTTTTAAACATTAAAATGGAGCAGAGTTGCATTTCTCTGTATTACACCATTTTTGATTTTATGGTGGACAACTGGGAATAGCGAGGCTGCACACACACAGGTATCACTGCCATAATACTACACTCTGTTGTATGTGTGTGTGAGAGAGAAACTGTGCATCTACTTCATAAGTGAAAACACGCAAAAAAAATAAAACAAACAAAAAAAAACATCCTGGACTGCAAACAGAGCCCGGAGCCAGGTAAGAGGCAGAAACAACAGTCTGTAATGCACCTCAGCTGTGTTAACACCAGCAGCTCTGCAGTGGCGACGGATCACTGAAGTGGTCATAAAAACAAAGCGAGCACAAACACGGGACAAGGGGGGCAGCCAGTAGAGAAATGTAAGACTTGGATAGGGGCGACATATAGAAAAAGAAACTGGTGCTTCCATGAGTTGCCAGGAGTTTCCCCACTACTGGACACGTGTTTAGGATTTAGTGTAATTTTGAACTTCCCCTGCTCTTTTAAAACCTCAATGCGACAATGGTGTCTCGTGAATTTTTTTTTTTTATTGTTAACTTCAGTCAATGAGCCAAGATTTCCTTCAGGATTATTCTATACACTGTGAAGCTTAGCCACATTAGCTTTAGCTCACAAGCCAGGAACAAAGCGAGTGCACCGGCCCGTAGGCTAATATAATCAGGGTCATAACTTTCCCATCATTAGAACGTTACACATTGATGACGAATGGACTTAGGATATAAACTGTTAGCTTGCTTAAGCCTTTCCTCAAGTGTCCCCTTTTTGGGGCCAAGAGGACATTTCCTTTTACAAAGAGAAACATCAGCCCTTTCTGACTCACCCACTCTCTCCTATTGGTGGTTACAAGAGCATGAAAAAGGTGTGTCTGTGAGGTGGTATGGGAACACTAGTGAAATCTTAAAAATGAGGTGGTAAACAAGAAACCCTTCAAGGAATGTATGCCACGTTGTGAAGCTGTGCAGCACCATTGTGTTGTGCTCTCATGTGTAAGAACCTAAAAGTTTTCACCGAGCGACGACTTTTTACAGGAATGTTTTTCTATTGTTTGGAAGCTTGTTACCTTAAAACTTCCTCCGGGTTATATTTTTAACAACATAGGATGTAAACAACTTTAAACAAGAGTCTAAAGCATCCCGCTGTCCTTGAAGTTTTTTTTCCGTCAATAACCCTATCTTTAACCACGCTACATACACGTGTAAGCGTAGCGTGCTCAGAGTCAGGAAGTGAGTGATCAGATCATACGGGTGTCACCCAACATGTTTATCAGCTGTGTGCATGGCACAGATTATCTGAAAACACATCCTGGATTTTATAGAGATCGTTGATGAATTCCCCTCAAGGTCACATCAGTAAAGCCCACGCCTCTCCCCCCACTCACCCAAAACATTTAAAGAAACAATTTGCTGCTGATCAGGGGATCCATGCAGTGTTATTATCTTGTTAGGCCCAGTTAAGAGGCCAAGTCTTAGGGGGCTGAGCCGACCCTGTCAGGAAAGCGTCACTTTGTGCTCCGTGGGCTGCCATGCGACCACAGAGGCGTTAACGGTCCAAACGTCTTTGCCACATGGACACTCAGAGACAAACACACACTCAAAGACAGACAGCTACATGAGTCACTTCACTGCACTCATGGAATTTCCCAGATCTGTCAAGAGGCTCAAAAGAGTCAAGTGAGACGTGATGCTGAATGTCTTTGTTGGAGCCTGCTGACAAAATTTAGAAAGCTACTATTCAATGACCAGAATTCAAATTACTAATTTAATGTTAATATAAATATCAAGAGACTACGGTTGGACCTTGAAGCTCTGTTGACAAGACGTTCGACTAGTTGTGGTTAAGTAATGATAACTGGTATTCAAGTGGAGCAACAAGTTGTTGGTTTGCTTTTCTTACATTTTTACACATAAAATGTTTTAATTCAACCAAGGTATATATATATAACCAATGCCAGAAGCTTCATATTGTTTCTCTCAAACAGAAATAAAAAGCAAAGTTTGCCTGGCGAGGGAAACTGGCGAGGGAGCATTACTCTTAAACAACTACAATAATTTAGAAAACAGTGCTGGTGTTGTCACTAGATTGTTGTTCCACTTTAAATAGCAAAGAGAAAAACAGAACTGATTGCAGGGGGAGCTGGTACTAAGCCATTCAAAGGGAAGACAATGATGTCGTGACACACACTGACCTATAATTGCCAGCAGCAGAGCGCTGAGGGGCAATGATTGGCTGGCTCCTCAGGCCCTGTGGCCTTAGAGGATGAGAGCCATCATGCTGTTGCCCAGGATCAGCAAATCACTGTCAGATGCCCACTGGCTAGACCACTCCAAACCCAAGCTATTTTCCCATCACAATCAGAGGGTTTACAGAAAACAATAAAAGCAAAATGGTTACAGTAAAAAGAACAGAAATCCTTCTGGCATGTTTCAACATGAAAGCGCTAAAGTCTTAGAAGAACAAAGAGCGTTTGATTCGTCGCATGGTACAGTCGCAAGAGCATTTAATGCATGAAAAGTAATAGGGATAAAGAAATGTTGGCTCGTGAGTTTCATTCATTCAGCAAGACAAAAAAGGCTGTTTGTACACGTCTAATAAATACATTAGCGTGGCGACAGAGACATCAGTTAGCAAGGAAGCGTTTGGGTGATGTCCAGGCATTTCTAATCTGCCAACACAGATTAGGTAAACTTTATTTAAACCATAATAGCAGATTTCCTTAAATCACTGCCAAAACTCCACAGTTTAACGAGCTTTTGAAGATGTTCTAGAAAACTGTTCCTATTAGCCCGTCAGGCAGTTTGTGATGTCTTAATGCAGGTCAGCTCCCAGACCTGCAGCTGCACACAGAAAGACGGACCGGGAGAAGGGGGGATGTGGAATAAACCCAGAATCAGCAGCTCTCCCTCTGCCTTCTTTCTTATCTGCTCACACAGCCAGTTGAGAAGCACACAGACACAGCACTCTCAGACACAGCCAAGCTTTCCTGGCATCTCTCCCCCCACTACGGAGAGAGGAGTTTGTCCTCCCATCTACACCTCTGTGTGAAACCCAACACACATCAAGCAGCAGCAGCAGCAGCCACGAGCACATTTAATTGGCCAGCTGTCTGAGTGGTCAGAGCTACTAATTACTTCAGAAGCGGCAGACAGCAGTTTTCTCGAAAGTCTCTCAAGTCATACAGTAGCACACATTTCTAAGTGTACATGAGAGTGCAAGCATGAGCCATATGCAAATATCAGAGGATTGTCCTTGCCCCTACATTCCCGCTGAAGCACACCCGCACTTTCCCATTTCTCCTTCAGGACGTTAATTGATTAAAAATTCAACATATGGTAATACAAAGCCTGTGAGTGCGGCTCGGCTTACAGGCAATACATGCAGTTGAGTCCCCATACTAAATGAAAGTGACAACTTATCAACTAATTACTACCACTGAATTGTTTATCAAACACCTACCCTGCAGACTGTTCTCCCCTTAGCTGCTGCTTTTCTACTAAATCTGTGTGCGTGTGTGTGTGTGTGTGTGTGTGTGCGTGTACTTTCTGTATGTGTGTGTGGTAGGTGACATCTCTGGCTAACATTGCGTGTAAGGCTAGTAAACACAGACATCAGCACTATACAAAGCACACTGACCGTGGATGCCACAGGGAGTCACAGTGGAGATGAGTCAGGAGGGCCGCAGGGTAGAGGAGATGATAAAGGGCCAGCAGGTTAATGCTGAAATGAGCACACATTATTTTTATATGAGATGCAATCATGAGCGCTGATGATGGTTGAAGGCTGTGATGGCTCAATGAAGATATCGTCATATACATTTTTTTTTACTGTACCTTTGTCTTTAGACCAAAAAAAGGGGCCAGACCCCTTAGGTTTTGTGTCAACAGGCTATCACAGGCAGAGGTATTGTGAATATTCAGTCACTAACAATTTGCAATACTGCCTGTGAATTATAACTAACTTCAATTTTTGAATCTGGTAATCTAACGCCTGATAGAATTCCTATTACTTACCTACAATAACCAAAATCTAGTGGAAGAAAACAAGGCCACACAGAAGAAGAGAGGGGAAAGAGGAATAAATTATAGTGTTTTCATACAAACACTGGTTACCCAGAGGGTGTAGCACAATGAAACAAAACCTAGTAAAGGAAACATGGTGTTAACAACCTTTATCTTACTGTGTAATTAACAAGTAAAAGGGGACAAACAGCCACACATTATACAGCCCACATACCTCGTAAACTACATTAGCATGCATTAGTGCAATGTGTAGAAGAAAATAACATTTAAAATAACATAAAAGACGGATGCACAGTTTACAAGTTTGCCTTCAGGAGACAGCTACACCCACACTCCAGGGATTTATTTATGTCTTATCTATGTATTCCAGCTCTGTCTTGGATTTAAAATATAGACAAGTTTGCTCTTGGTAGTAGAAAACAAACACTCCTTTCTCAACTGTAAACCACAGGCTGCGACTGTAACATTATAAAGTAATAATGGTCAAGCATGGTCAAACTTAATACAGAACATAGTCC
Source organism: Pseudochromis fuscus (assembly GCA_900323345.1). Classification (NCBI taxonomy): domain Eukaryota; kingdom Metazoa; phylum Chordata; class Actinopteri; family Pseudochromidae; genus Pseudochromis; species Pseudochromis fuscus. The sequence continues at coordinate 56,936 of OOFC01019476.1, forward strand.
TTTTATTTCCAGTAATTATTTTGATTCTCTTACACAGAGTCAAGTATGTGTGCTGTTTTTTTTTCATGTTGCAATTCTACCTGTTTTCATCTTTAATTACACACTAAGAATATGGTTTTTAACACCTTGACTTTAGTTTCGTTTTCGTTTATGTAGGAGCTCAGAATCTGCAAAAATATTTTAAGCATAATTTGTTCCTCCTTTCCACTCAAATGCCCAACATGTAAGTCCTGTTATCCCCACAGTTTGGTTTCTTTCTCTGTGCTTAAATAAAACACCATTAGGAACCAGCATGTTACTGATAATTCATAAAACAAAGATACACTGGAAATACATTGTAAAGTTTGGGATGTCCTAGTATTACACATAGAATAACCAAGATGTCCAAAATCGAAAATTCAAATTAATTCAATTATCCAAATTGTTTAAAAAAAACACACACAAAAACAACAAAAAACTCTGCAACTACAATAACATCACCATAAATTACTGATGGTGCAGTTTTTTTTAATGACAGAAAAATCTGCAAATACAAATGGTATAACCTGATGAAATAACATTTATTTATCATTAAACCTGTCAGGTTTTTTTATTAACAGAATGGCCTCCTAATACTAAAACAACAGTCCTCATTTAGCTGGTAATTCAGTGAGCTAATACAAGCTCATTAGTTCACTGAAACATATTTGTTTACTTGACTCACAAATATACAAACAATACACGTTGCAATTTGTTGGAATGTTATAATACAGAACAGCACTTCACATTTTTAACGTTCAGTCAAAACAGTTACAGACCTGACTAGCCCTTAATTAGTTACTAATCGATGTAACATTGTCTAATACTATAACTGCTTTTAGCTAGTAGCGAACCTTGTAAGAGACACACTGAGAGATACACAAAGACAACACCGAATCACAAAAACACTTACATTGCATGTTGACAAGATGGCGTTCATAAGTCCTTAATGAGTTCAGACACCTGTTCACTCCAACGGACGAAGCAAGTGTGACGTCACCGTTGGTTTGTGGACTCAAGTTTTGAAGCCAAGAGATTGGTAATTGAAGGTAGCCATGTTGGTTGTTAGGGGCCAGAAGTTGACCATATTTGGATATGAAGGAAGGAGTGAGGAGGCCTCACGTGAAGGAGACTCGACTTCAGCGCTGTTTTCATTGAAGATCAGGCTTGTCAATCAAGCTAACCACGCCCCTAAATAGGCTTCTTTTTGAAGATTATCTATTTAAGTATGGTGTTTTTTTTTTCAGATGGAACACCAGCTAATGACATCAGAATGAAAAAAAATATATTGATTGAGTATTTCATAATTGAAAATGTAAATAGAAATGTGTGTCCGATGTGTATGAGACTCGAGTTCATGTCTAATTTCACTGGAGACAAGACCTGTCAATCAGACTAACCCTAAATAACAATTTACTTTAATCAATGACAGAATGAATAGGTATTAGTATTCCATGATAGGAAATTACTATTTTTCAATTTAAGTCATCTAGTGGTCATTGGGAGTATTACATCTTGTTGCACTTGTGCATTGGCCTAATTTTTGAGCCCCAGAAGCTTCATCCATTTCTATATAAGGTGGTGAACCCTTTGCCCCCACCTTAAAACACAGGACCCGTCTACTCTTCTAAACACCTCTGAAAATCTAAATTGACCAACCCTTTGTTTACTTTTAGTACCACAGCTTTAGGTAGTGTCAGTGGTGTACTTGCCACTGACACTCAGCCATGATGTGTTCCTACTTTTCCTGGAGAATGTCTGCCTGCAACAGGTAAACATTAGAGGCAAACCATGTGGATCGACCGACAGCCAACCAATCATACATCAGGAAGGTACTGCAGGGGAAGGTGGTGTGGTTTCCAGTGTACACAGTGGCTGATAAGGATGACAGTGGATTATGATTTGACACAACTCAGATCTGAAAAGGTCAGAGGTGTGGGCACCACACATGATTAGAAAGACCACGACCAAATATATATCAAATAATTGAGTTTTCTTACTATTGATATTCCTTTTAATCTCATATTATGGGTCAAAGTTATTAAAACTATACAAAGGGGTTACAGTCAGTGAGGTCATTTTTTTTTTTTTTTTTTAATATTTAAAAATATAT
>OOFC01019476.1:59086-89351 GCA_900323345.1 Pseudochromis fuscus
GGGTCATTTTTTTTTTTTTTTTTTAATATTACATAATATCGATCACTGAGCATCTAGACTTGCTTTGTAGCTATGTAGTTGGCGCTCATGGGGATGTCCCTTCAACAGCTCTTCCACTTATGTAAACATGACCTCTGCTAGACTAACAACAGCCTGAAAAATTTTAAAAGTAATCTAATTCCAGGGGGACTCGCTATAAAACCAGACCAAGCACTTTGAAAATCCCCAAGTATGTGTGCACCAAACACACGGCTTAGCAGAGATGGACAGAGAAATTCAGCGACACATTCTCAACTTTAGTTTAAAGATAAATCATGGGCCAGTGTGGCTCAGCGGACTGGAGGTGAGCACCATGTGTTCCTGTCATCACGGGTTCAAAGCCAGCTCATGACCTCTGCTAGACATCATCTGTTTCCTTCCCAAATTTCCTGTCATGTTCCGCTGTGGGCTATCTAGTAAAGCAGAGGTTTCCTTAACGGATAATACTGATGTCTGAGCTCTCTTCACGTTATTCCTCCTGATGTTGGCGGATCTTAAAAAGAAGACGTCTGCTATTATTCATTTCCATGCAGCATGAAAAACCACAGTGACATGCCGCTGACAAAATATCACAAACACAGTAATCCATCACAGAAAAACACTTAATTTCAGTCTTTTTCTGTGTTTCTGTTTAATTTCATTCCCCAGTGAATGAGTTGACTGTTTTTGTATCAGTGTGTGTATTATATTACAATTCTCCCACTGTCAATCGAGCGACAGCAAGAAATTGAAGTCACCTCCAGGAAATAATCCCTAAAAAACATGTCAGCTTACAAATGTCTTTGTCACATTTGTGTCTTCTTACTCAGAAAATAACTGTTGTGTGACAGAGCAGTTCAATTTCAAGCAAGGCTGACACAGTAGAGGTGAGAAACCTTAAAAAAAAATAAAGAGTTGAAAAAGTACCAAAATATTTTTTTATAGGCAACTATTCTGTTTTATTGGACACATTAACCTAATGGCTGCCTTGATTAGGATGATTATAATCTAAGTCGGGGAAGTGTTAAGTTATTGTTTTGAGCAGAAACATAGACTGAGGAGAGAAATCTGAAAAATTAGACCATGGTGGAAGTGCAAAAAACTGCAATACTCCCGATGACCACTTGATGCTGATTCCAAAAAACTCAGGCTCCAATTCACTTCAATTTAAAAATTGTCGTTTTCAGTTATTAAATTCTGAGTGAAAAATTATTTTTTCCCACAAGTCATTCTGATGTCATTAGCTAAAGTCAACTTTTCTTATTAATGATCCAGTGGCCCATCGGGAAAAAAAACCCTTCAATCAAGACGGCAATTTAGGGACGTGGTTAGTTTGATTGACAGGTCTGGTCTCCAATGAGGCTAAACCCAAACTCCAGTCTACATTGTGTCGCATAGTCAGGTTTAAGGGTCAGACCCGCCTCCTCACTCCTCCCTTCATATCCAAATATGGTCACGTCTGGCTCCAAAACAGAAACATGGTGATGTTCAAATGCCAAACTCCTGGCTTTGAAATGTGACTCCACAAACCAACAGGTGACGTCACATTATCTTTGTCCATAATAAAGAAACTGGACATGCATTGGTGCAATATGTGAAATAATGGAGTTGTATATATTTGTACCACAGATTGTTGAGGTCCGAGGATCATTGATAGTAGTAGGATTCATCTTCTTACAGAAAATGAAGGTCTGTAGGAAACGTGAGAAGACCCCGAGCAGCCCATCAGAAAAACTCAAACTTGCCTCCTTGTTTCTCAGCTGACCCCACACTCCTGCAAAATGTGTCACTGACAACACCACAAGCAAATTAATAATTGTAAGTATAATACCCCAAGTAAGTATCTTTGGTGGTATTGTAGCTCAAATTGCAATGTGATTGCTGAAAACCACCAAAACCTTCTCTTAAGTCTTTGTTGTTGGACATCCTATTCTTTCTTCTAATGGTAGCAAAAGGACAATACATCAATTAATATATTATTACTACTATTATTACAACTCTCTGTTCAAAGACAATGCTTAGTTTTTAGACTTATGGGAACCTACTAATCCCAAAGAGCTAGGAGAAATTAAAAATGCATGGCAAACAAAAGCTGGGGTCTCAGGAGGCTACCGCATTTGATTTGCTTTCTATCTTCAAGAGAAAAGAAATGAAAATAACAGTGCACTCACAGTAAATATGGTTAGTGGGGAGCCTCAGTACCCTTCTGTTGAAGAAAGGAGGTTTTCATCAAAGTAGTGGTCAAAACATCTGTTGCCAGCATGGTTAAATTTACACTGTGTATCATTTTGCTGCAAATGAATTTAATCTCAAGGTAATTTTTGAAGACAGGATAACACAAGCTACACAGCAAAGGACAGAAAGTTTGAATTTAAGACCAGAGTTGTGGTTTTTAGACCTCTCTAAGAATAGAAACACATTGCAAACTGCTGTAACAACTGCAAACCACATCGAACCCCGGTTGCACTGTTTGTCTGCTGTGTCTGATTCAGTGAAAGTAAGTTTGTGGTCACAGTTTACTAGAACCTCACACCATAATAACCTCAGTCTCTGGCAGCTCTCCACAGACCTTTCACCGTTTGCCAACAGCACAACTCAAAAGGCAACAAAAGGGACAAAAACCCGAACAAACCTCTGGCTCTTCCACACACTCAGCATCTCCTGGAAAACAGGGCAGCTCTGTGCTCAATGTGGATATCTGACGGGTTATTATCCCATTAGACAGGCTTCATTTCCAGTCCAGGCTATATACTGTATGAGCAGAAGTCAACCACAGCCAAGGCTCAGAGATAGAGATCAGTTACTCAGTTTACTTTTAAGCTTATTAATGATAATGTTCAACTTTTTTTTTTCATTCCAACAAGCAATCAGGATTATTTTTTGTTCATGGTTAGAAAAATATAATGAAAATGAGACTGTGGTGCCTTTATGGGGGTTGTGAGATAAAATAAATAAATAAATAAATCTATTAATGTTTCAAAAAGAGTTTTATCTCAACTGTTTTGATGGTATTTCTGTACATTTCATACAAACAAAGGCATGGTTATCAGTCTTACTGTGCAACAAACATCACACTGGTGTACCAGAAATATAAGTCCTGTAAATCAATTATTGAAATATTTACATAGGTAATGGTGTTTGGCCATAAATCATATTACCATAAATCATTTTTAAACCATTAAAAATGAGGCCGCTGCATGCATTTCCATCACCCTGAGGTCATTTCATTTTCAGCATGAGCAAAATGTTCCTCCTACACTGAATGTTTAGGGACTCTGTCAGCATCAAGCTAATTGCTCCACAGTGTAATGTATGTGTGTGTGTGTGTGTGTGTGTGTGTGTGTGTGTGTGTGTGTGAAAGGCATGAGGTGGGAATGTAAAACACGTTAAAGAGCGCAGATGCCTCTTGGATGCCATGTATCAACAGATCCCTGAAATGTGTTTTGACAAGGCTACAAGATGAGGGAAAGACTCATCCTGAATGTTACATGAAGGTGAAGATGAGAAATGTCTGTATGGCTTTAATTCCAGGTCAGAGGATGAAAACATGTCAACGTACAGACGATGAAGCTGATGTAAAGTAACATACAGCTGCATGATTTTTGTACATGTCCTCATTGTGTGACAAATAAAGAAATATCGCATCGGATCTTGTCTTAAGTTTCTGTTAAATCAGCGTTTATAACAGGGTTGTATCTGGTGACTTTATCAGTAAATAAGCTGCGGCATCTTTATTGATCAGCCATGACTTGTTGGTAACTTTTAACTTACTAATCTTTTTGATTTCCAGGCAGTTGAGTCGTTAACAGTTAAGTTGCCAAAAGGTTTTTGCGGGTGTCCTCCATATATGGTATAAAGTATGCAGTTCAAATTACCTTTATAAATGGTAACTCTTTATAAAAGGGTTATGTCAAGTGTCACTTAACCAAAAGTAAAAGCCAGGTGCAATTATACATATACAACATATACAGCTTTGGTGTGTGTGTGTACAGCACTTTGGGTGACCATGCTGTCTTTTAAAGTGCTCTATAAATAAAGTTGAATTTAATCTATTTTTCTATCAGAGGTCAATTTATGTGTTGCTGTGTTGATGAAAGAAGAGCAAAACAAATAAATGTAGTTTGTTGCTTGCAAATAATCAACAACACATTTTGTAAATACCAATTTTTAAAGCCTGTAGGTACAGCCATGATCTCTTTTTAAATGTGGTCTGAAGGAATAGTTTGATGGTTTGGAGAATTCATTTCTTAATTTAGCATAAAGAGTGGAAACAGGTGGAAACAGCCTGGCTTCATCCAAAGTCTAATTATCAGATCATAAAACTAAAGACTTTATGTATTATGTTTATATAGTCGGTATGAAAACTGAAGTGGAACGGTGCAAATTTACCATTTTTATGGTCAATGATGTGCTGGACTGTGGTTGCCAGGCAACCAGCAAGGACTCACAGGTAAGTATTTTTTGCATTAAACAAATGAGATATAATGTGCTAATGAACAAACTTGAGATGTTTTGGGGTGGAATTTGTTACCTTTACCTTACTGATGAATAGAGCTAACTGGCTGCTGGTTGTAGTTTTATATTTTGGTGTACACACATGAGAGCAGTATCCATCCTCTCATCTAACTCTCTACAACAAAGCAAGTTTCCCAAAATGCTGAACTTTTCCCTTTACAGCACACCAGTTTGTAGCTCCTGTCATCAGACTTCACACACATCCTCGTCACACAGGACGCACTGCACTCTGTAAAATATCAGATCTGATGGTCTCATTATAACATGTAGCTCTCTCAGCCCACTAAACACAAGCTTTAAATCTCCTTATATATAATAAATTGCAGCGCCCTCTATTCCCTCAGGACCTTCCCTTAAATGGGGAGACAGATGTTTATGCAGTTGCTATAGCAAGAGGTGTCCTTTAGTGAGGGACCTGCAGAGGTGTTGCCTGATCCACATCACCTTTTCGGGGAGTCATTAGACAGCCTCGGTCATGTCCACTGCTGAAATACCAGCACTTGTCTCACCACGGTGAGCACAGTTATTTGGGAATGAGGACACGTACTGCAGAAAATACACACAATTTATTTTTACATAAATTGCCATTTCCCCCCCAAAACAAGCAGGGAGGTTTTGATAGTTTCTACACTAATGAAAAATAAATATTCTCACAAACAGGGACATACCACTAAGGAAATACAGTTAAACTTAGTATTTGAGATTCAGTGTATTGTTGTTTTCATGTCAAGGTCTCCTTCTGTGCAAGGTATTGTATTTCCTAAAACATAATATACACATATATAAATATATTTTCTCACAGAAATAAGCATACACAGATAAACTTGGCCTCAAAGTAGAAAAGTGGTTTGAGTTTCCTCTGTTTCTAAAGTTAGCAGTGCCTGGGATACATCCATAAAAATTCACAAGGACATTGTGTGGCCATATTTAAGCAGGCCATGGCTCTAATTATCAATTAACTGGGTTATTACTCTCTCTTAACTCAGCCAGGCAGCACATATGTGCTGTCATGTATGCAGGATATGTTGATTATAGCTAATAAAATACTTTTAGTTCTACCATTCACAAGTCCTCTCCTGTGAAAGCTGCAGTGTATCCAAGTTTATTGTTCATTTCATGGTGCAACAACACATCTTTAGATACTCACATGAGAATAATTAAAAACATATATAATGTACTCCACAGTGTTAATAGCATGCTCAAGGCTACTGGCAAAAGTAGAAGGAAATATGCACCTCTGACATGTTGTGCTTAAAAGCTGGCCAATAAAATCAGGGGTTTCAGTGCTGTGAAATCTTTGAGGAGCAGATCTGGCGCTCTGTCTGGCCCCTTCGCCAAACATTTGTCTTCATCTCCAGGATGGCTGCTGGCTCTGGCCTTGCCGCCAGCTCCTTATTGCTTGTTTGATGATTAAATACATTTTGATTTGCCGGGCCATGTTGTAAACTTCCTGTGTGGTTGCACCGTCAGGTCTATGTTCCACTCCGCCGCTCCCCAAAGGCCTAGCGTGAACACCATTATTATCCCTGCAAATTAGCCCAGTTAACCTGCCCCTGCTCCAGCTCACTCTTTGTTAACCCCTCATTTTTCACCATGTCTGGACCGTGGACCAAAGGATTGTAGAAGCTGGTTCCCCCCACCACCACCACTATCCCCATCCACCCTTGTCCCGGCAGATCCTAACCCCTGTGAATATTAAACAGCACAGACTGCAGGAATGCCTTGGCTAAATTGGCAGCAGATGTTGTTGAGGGGATTTGGTTGTGAGGTGTTTTGTCTGCAAACTGAGCTGTAAAACATCGCAGGCCTGACAGGTCCTCTGGTGAGCCTCTAAGGTGAAGCGGCACAAGGGCAATCTAGACCTTTGGTAGCTCTACTGAGACTCTACTGGTGGCTAAACACTCAACTATCCACTTAATGGTCACTTATGAAGAAAGCTGAACAAAGAGGCGAGTTCACGTTGGGATGCCTTCGAGATGAGTATTAGGGCTCGTACTCCCATTGTAAATAATGTGGTCAAATAGGTGGATATTCTTAACACCACAACATCCTCACAGTTTGGTCCATGCTGTTGTCCTTTGCATGACACCAAGAGGTTTTCGTCAAAGAAGACACAGGCTTCAGTTCAAGATGTGGTAATCATGTCAACGATTACATTTTAATGTGTGCTAAAATATACTTTAAAAACCTACATGTGATCAAGGAATGGAAAATGTTGCTTACCTGCCAGTCACGTCATTTTGAGAGAAGGCAGGCCTGAGATGTCTGGGTGTCTGGGAGAAAGATGAATGACTGGAGCGCCAAGAAAATGATTTCGTAGTTTGTTCCAAATTCTAAACCAGCCATCGCTCCAGGCTACGAGTGCCGACATAAACTGTGACACATGTGATTTTTTACTCCCAGCACAAATTATGATAGTTTGGACTACTGGTGCTCTGGTTCCAAGTCCTCAGAGGCACGGGAAGAGGAATTGGCTGTGGGCTTGAATTAATCAATATATCATAACAGCAATAAATGTTTTCATTGACTCTGAAATTTTACAAGCAAAACAAATTATTTTCAATCCCAGCACACGTCTTTCTCAATGATTTATAGTGACACATCACAGTATTTTTATATGGATAACTTAAAATGAGTGTAATTTGAAAAGTGTCTCTTTTTCGTTTCAATGTCATTGTTCAGATCATAGATTGTGTTTACAGTAGAAATGGACGAGGAAACCAGGTCTCAAGAATTAGGCCAATGCGGAAGTGCAATTCAAAAATCATCATTTTCAACCATGAAATACTCAGTCAATACAGTTTTTCCAGAAGTCATTTTGGTGTCATTAACTAAAGTCAGCTGTTCTCATCAGTGATCTGGTGGTCCATCTGAAAAATAAACTCATAATTAAGTAGATGCTGAACTTCAAAAAGATGAATATTTAGGAGCATGGTTTGATTGATCGACAGATCTGGTCTCCACTGAGATTAGATCTAAACTTGATTCTCATACACATTGGGCAGTGAACTCCTAACTCCTCCCTTCATCTCCAAATATGGTCACTTCAGGTTGCCAACAACCAACATGGTGATGTTCAAATGCCAATGTCCTGACTTCGCTCGTTCCAAAAACCAACGGTTGACGTCATGTTAGCATCGTCCGTATATACAGTATATGTTTCTTATATCTTATCTTATCTTATCTTAGATGCTTACATATAAAACATTTTGCCACCAAGTTTATCCCGATCAAAGCAAGAATTAGGCAAGAACTGCTATTTGTTACATCTGGACACTCATACTAGCTAGCGGCTAAATGGGCAGACTTTTCTTCTAGCCAAAAACGACACTTCCTAATGCAGCCAAACATTAACCAGCAACACAAGACACGCTTAGCCAGATAAAGTTACAAACTAATGCAGTAGCAAGGAGGCCAGCTCTGCATCTATCTTACAGCCTCTTATCTCACAAAGTTCTCATCAACAATCAGAGATTTACTCTTTTTCCAAGTTTGAAGGAGATGTTGTCTGAGAGAAAAATACTTACATATTGTTGCTTTACAAAGCTAATACATCTACAAGTGGTTAAAATGCAATAAATGGTTAATAAACTGTAAATGAAAATATTTGAATAGTATTTTCTGTCCATTTGAGGGCTCTACTGGTGGTCTGCAGATACACTTGTGATGTGGGGTGTTCCTCCTACACTCTACAAGAGAGATCATACCACATACAATATCATTTGATCAATGTCATCCTTATAGTGTGTGTGTGTGTGTGTGTGCTCACTGTACATCACAGCATGTTATTTATCACCAGATACATTCCAGAAAAACAATCAGTTTAAGTGCTACAGAAGGTGGGAGGACCTCTTGCAGCAACTATTTTTTAGTTTAAGTGATAAGAAACCATTACATTACCCTGACATAAGTTTCTATTTGTAGGGTAAGTGCAGGGAGCAGCCCATTTACTCACACAGTGAAGCTTAACATGAGAACTGAATTCAAGGGTGGCCAAGATCCACGCAGGCCATCTGCCAACAACTCCATACAGAAAATGGTTGCATCCGTGTAAGCCCTGAGCTGAAAATAAAGTCACCATGCTCAAAAAGATGCTAACATCCTTTAATGGGTATGAAAGCCGTTGCAGGAGAATACAAATCCAGGCTGTGTTCCCTGCAGCCCAGACTTTTATCCACTTCCATCAAGCATGCCCTGTGAAGTTGATTAATTGAACACTTTGGGACAAGAGGGAAACTTTTATCAACTTTGGCCGTGACTAACCTGCTGAGTGCAGCAAGGGGAAATTAAAAAGCTGCTTTGCTTTATCTCCTGATCACAAGACGAGGTACTGAAGTGTTCGCCAAGAAATAAAGGTATCAAAAACGAACATAGATGGCGGATCAAGATGAAGTGTCTTGTGTTGGTGGTGTTTGCCACCTGCTTTGGGACAGACATGAGGGGAGCGTGAGGTAAATGTGGGGTCAGGGCTGTCAGCAGCCTCTCAGTTATACGGGGCCAAGCGGGACCGCAGATATGAGGAGGGCAGAAACTGCGGCGCTGACATGACGAGGGACACGGAGGTTACACAACCACTACCGCTATCTTCATTCAACATTGCATGGCTTATAAACTCTGTGTGTGTGTGTGTGTGTGTGTGTAAACATTCCTTTAAGCAGTTTTCTCTCAGGACTCCGGCCTCGTCTTCTGTGATGCTCCCACAGTGGAAGTCTGTCCACGACCCCTATAAAAAAGAGAGGGATGCCCACTTCCTTCTATCCCCAGGCATGCCAGTCTTGCCCCAAGAGAGAGGGGCCCCATAATTTATTATTTGTTCCCCTCTTGTTAAGGAAATACTTTCTCAATAGCTCTTTTCTCCTTTGTATATTTTTACTGTTCTTATTTTCTTCCTTGATCCAACCCCTTCCTCTCTTATTTATTTGCTTTCTAAACACCAGCTTGGCTCGTTACTTTCAAGCTGCCACGAAGAGACTTTGAAAAATTACTTTTGTCCTGAGTGAGGACAGTGTTTATTTGTCTGAGGGAACCTGAAGGGGTACGAGTATTTTAGGGATACCTATGTGTAGGTGACAGCTGAGCTGAGTCATACAAGCTGACCTCGGTTACCACCATTACCTCAGGCCTTAATGAGATTCCTCTGCTGCAGATTGAAGATATGTCGACTGATACAACAAGCTCGGATGTCATAATTTATCAGCCCGGCCCTGTCACTCTTAATGTAGAGACATTCCTGCACCACGTGAGCTTAATGAGATGTTATGTACACAGCATATGTTGTGTGAAATGTTGTCTTTCAACAAAAGCCTGCTGAAACATCAACATCTCACACTAAAGTGACCAAATCTTTATTTATTCCCAGCAGTGACTTCTTTGTTTTTTGGTGTTGGCTGATTTTGCTGCTCTCTCAACCCCCTGTCCACACAAACCACTGAGGCTAAAAAAAGAAAAAGAAAAAAGAAAAAAAAACAGCCGATGAAAAGGCCAAGCTACTGGCTGACCACTGATCCATGACTCAGCTTTGAAACTCTCCGCCTTCAAATCAAATTGTCCAGCTTCAAGGAGGAGAGGTGGTGCAGTCCTGCCCCAGGCCGCTCAGTGTCACCGGCCAGCTTTGAGGGGTTAATGCGCATTTTTCTCAGTTGTCAAGGACGTGTGATGGGGGCAAAAGAATACAGAGGGGCCCAGAGGTCACTGCACTCCAAATATCAAGAGCCTTTGAAATACTTAATTGTGTTATAAAGGACACACAAAATACCAACTTTAAAAATCCAAACATAACATTTAACATTGAAATTTCTGATTGGATAAAAACACGTCTGGACCTCAACACCATCCCAATCTGCTCACTAATCGGTTTATTTAGTCTTTTTGATAAGAGTTAGGCTGTGATGATTTTTTTTCTTTACATAGAGCACACTGTTTTTTTTTTTGCTGGTTGTTCTAATGTTGTATTGTTAAACTGCTGAATTTCATCTGTTTTAAAACTGTCAATCCAGCATCTTGGTACAAAACATAGACTGTATGTGGAAATGGATGAAGCAACCGGGTCACAAAGCCAATGCAGAAGTGCAAAAAAATGCAATACAACTAACTACTGGGTCCAAAAATCATTGGTTATCATTAACTTAAATTCAAAAACACTTGTATTGAACCATGAAATACTCAGTCAATATCCTAATACAGTAATACAGTTTTTTTTGTTCTGTTGTCATTAGCTAAAGTCTTGTTCTCTGTGATCTGATCCATCTGAAAATTATTTCATCATGAAGTAGATATTAGACTTCAAAAAGAGGAAGATTTAGGGCGGGGTTAGTTTGATTGATCAACATGGAAATGTTCAAATGCCAAACTCCTGGCTGAGTCCAACAGGTGATGTCACATTAGCTTCGTCCTTTCTATATACAGTCCATGGTCCAGACTGAATTATCTTAACAACTGCTGATTAGATTGTCTAAAACTTTTGTGAAGACATTCATGGTGCTAAGAGGATAAATCTTCCTGACTTTGGTGGTCCTTGACTCTTAGAGTCCTCAGTAGAAAACATAGAACGGGGTAAACATAACTCAAAGACGACAGTAATATTCTCCTCCAAAGTCTCCAAGGTGAGGACAATGCAGATTTATATTGAAGAGATACATGGATAAAATAACATCCAGCTTCTCCCCACTGAGCTCTGAGAAGACAGAGACAACGTCCTCCTCTTCCCGAGCCGACCATGTTTCATGTCGGGACAATTAAACAAGTCGCTGTAGCCACCCGGCCCCTTCTCCAGACACTGAACTCAATTATTACAGAGGCTACCTCCTCATCACTGCAAGTTCACTGAGCGTGGCTAATCTTATCTGATCCGTTATTAGCAGCATTTTTCATCTTTATGGCAGAGCTAACAAGCCTTTGAGATCGTTAATAGCTGGGAATGTTCAAATCTCACGTTAAGCATGAAGATGAATGAAAGAAGGATCACTGAACATAAATCACTCTGCTCTCTGCATAGTTTTACAGTGCGGGGAAAAGTCTTAAGCCCAGGGATTCACAGGCAGTTCTCATGAAACAGAGACTTTCACAGAAGACAGTATGAGGTGATCTCTCAAGCAACTAGTTTTATTTAATTTCAGTCCAAAAGTACATTTTGATGCTTGTGCAGAGGCAGGAACCAGAAATGATTTATCACACACAGCTTTAACGTCATGTAGAAAATAAGGAAAAGATTACAGAGGAATGTATTACCAAATGCTTATTTCTGAACCAACAGCAAATTGGGACATTGCTTTTCAAAGAAAGAAATAATGACTCACACAGACTTTTTTTTTCTTGCTTGTAGAGCGATCCAGGTGCTCATTTTGAAAGGGCTGCAGAACAGCTTCATGAACCATTTGAAAAGCAAACACAGTGCACGGCACACATGACTGTCAAGACCAACGGGACTGTAAAAGCAAAGGGAAGTCGAGATGCTTTTAGTGACTGAGGAGAGACCTGTCAATATGTTTGTTAACAGTGAAGGGGTCAGAGGTCAAGAGCTGGTAATCAGACGGAGCTTGAGTGATGGACGAGGTGGTATCAGAGCGGGAATGACTCCACGGAGCCGCACAGCTTAGCTCGAGTGTGTGTGTCTGTATCTGTGTGTGTGTGTGAGGCTTGTTGAACAAAGAGGGGACAAAACATTTATGAATCATATCAGTGAGCTGGTAAAGATAAAACCCACTTAAGGAAATATCCCTGCCAGACACTGAATGGATCTGCACTCGTTTCACGGCCCCCATCCTCCCACCGGGTTTAGACAGCTCCATCTTTCTTGGAGTCTCGGGGTCATCTGCCAGCGACCTGTTATCAATGGCCCGGCTTCAACCTCCAGACTGCATTAATCTGTCATGATAAGTTTACATCTGCTCAAATTGCCGCATTGGTGCCTCTAGCTTCATCATAGTGCTGATTTAGGTTTTTCTTTTTTTTTCGTTAGGCTGTTTTCTAATCCATGTGTCGGGGAGCATCCAGCCAGTCCGACTGTGCAGGCTCAAATCACAGGCAGCACAGCCGCGCCTCCTCCTCCTCCACCAGACTCCTGAACCACAGAAACACATACAAACATAAACTCCAGGTTACAACTCATGTGAATACAGATGGTCACTGACAGACACATAACTTTGCAGCAATTTAGACAATAAAATGTTAAAACCAGTGAAAGTCAAAACCTAAGCATAAGGATTATTAACATAGAACAAAGAAAAGCATCATATGAAACTTGAGTTGCAGTGTTTTTCTTAATGTTCTCCAAATTAGAAAATAATTTGGTGATTTCCTTAAAGCTGAAATTTGAATTTGCTGTCAACTAAAAATTTCCTCTTGAGTCCATTTAGCTGTTCTGGAGCTTTTGATCCTCAACTGTGAACATGGATCTCGCTGTGCTTTTTCCAGGGTCAAGAATTAACTGTGAAATTAAACTTTTAAGCCAACATCAAAGAGAAGTCTTTACAGTGTGAAGAAAACAAATACACGACAAGTTGGCAAACTCCATCTGCTTATGAAGCTCATGTGATCAAAGCAGCTGATAACCTGATGAGATTGATGGTTCAATGCGATTAATGTCCCAAACCAGCAAAGTATTTCTTTTCAATTTAAGCATCATGCTATGTTCCTAAATTGCTGATATTAGTATTTATACCTGCAATAACTGATTTTTTGTCATTTGTAAATATGATTTTGTTGTTTTTTAATATAATGAGCTACTCAAGAATAAATTATTCACACAACCAGCACATAGAGTAACAATATCATCATTTCAAGTCATGTTTGTTTCTGCTTGATAAATATAAGCAAAATATTTGGTAATTTGTTTTTATTCTGTTTTGGTCTCCACCAATTTCTAGATGAAATATTAGCTGTGAAAGGCCCACAGACTGTGTATAGAAGCTAACGTGACGTCACCTGTTGGTTTGTGGACTCACATTTTGAAGCCAGGAGTTTGATATTGGAACATCATCGTATTGGTTGTTAGAACCAAAAGTGACCACATCTGGATATGAAGGGAGTAATTCAGAGGGATCACACAATACTGATAAAAAGAGCTAAATTTAGCTCATGACACCAGAATGACTTGGGCAAAAAAGTATGAAATTAGTTTTTAGGAGCCAGCATCTAGTGGCCATCAAGGATATTACACCGTTTTGCACTTGGTCATCTTTGAGACCAGGTGGCTTTGTCTGTTTCTATCCACAGTCTATGGGAAGCACACAGTTGATTTTAAGTGGTTTAGTTAGAGCTGCCTGCCATGAATGGAAACACTGGTGACAAGAGCAGTGGGAACCAACCAAAACAGTAAGTTTGCAGGCTGCAGAACTAAAGCTGAAAGATGCTACAAAGCTCAAAGGAGCTGGGGGGAGTCAGTTGATGTATTGTTAATATAAAAACATTGACTGATTCAGGACCTACGGTGCAGTTTAAACTCAAACAGATCTTGTCTATGGTTGAGATACTTGTTGCTGTGTCATGCAGCAGTGTGAACAAACCACAAAAAACAGCAGAATGAATTACAGTGTAATATGGTTCACATTAGCAGCGAGCAAAAGCAGCGAGCATCTGCCCAAACGGCTCTGAGATGCTTTCACAGGCGATAAGCCATCCGGTAATGGCAGCCTGGGGTCATTAGGGTCTGTTGTTCAGACAGTTTGCCACGGCATGGAGAGAATAAACAAGCGCCATTTTCATTTCTTATTCATGGCTTTAATCACGGATGACAAAACATCCAGTAAATAAAGAAAGGGAGAAAAAAGTTGGCATTGACTGTGTGCCTTTCCTGTGCCTTAAATGTCTTTGGGACAGTCTGTTGGGTAATGAGAGGGAATTAAAACTGTGGCAAATTTGTAAATGTGTGTAAGGGAGGGGGGTGTGGGGTGTGCTGACATTAACAGGCTGGCATGGAGAAGAGCTGGCAGTGACCCAGCACACAGCGCTGACAGTGTGAGGTCCTCTTTGCCCATTCTAATGAGGTATTTTGAGGGTCTGAGCTCAAGCCTGCAGCGGGGCCCCACGGGGGTCAGATGCAGTTGGATGGGCGATGGAGGGACCAGGAGGAAGTCTGTGGCAGCGGGATGGGATGGCTGAAGTGCGTCAATCCACATACCAGGATAGCAGATGGTTAAACAACCTCAGTAAATGGGGGGAATGACATGGAACGTCTTCAAGGTCACACACAGGGAACTGCAGCGTATTCAGGAGCGTTTTCCTGTGACCCCGGCTGGCCCGTGATGTCAGCCCTTTGTCTGCAGGAATATCTTAAACCAGACACTGCGGACGTCCGGGTGACATTGTATGAGATCCTTGGACAACACTGAGTCATACACAGGATCTTGTGGAAATAATGTTTTATTCACAGTAATGCTGATGTAAAAAAGAGAAGTGGACAATGTCACGTTCACACTTTTCCTGTGTTATTGGTGATTTGCTCATATGTGAAGAATGTCAAACATAAACAGAGCACCAAGTTAATTTAGGTCTAATGAAATCATCCCGCGAACATCATGTGCTTTGCCTCCGAACAGCTCATTCCTCTTGACATGTTTAAATAATATGTGGCACTTTATCGAGCACCGTAGGGGACGTCTGTTTGTATTTGACCCGCTACCACAGAGATGGAAATCCACCATACATGGCTTAGAGTCTGTACATTTTAATTGCAATCAGATACTAGGGCAGCTGACTTTATGACTTGAAAAGCTTTAACAGAGGAAGACAAACTAATCAGTGAAATCACCTGGTTCAGTGTTTGTGTTGGAAGCAGATACGTGTGTCCTCCTGACAGACAGTCTCGCTAACACTCAGACCACACTATCCCAAAGGCTTCTCGTGTCTCTGGTATAAACCTGGCTGTGATTGTCACAGTGTGCGTGTTAAAATTTTACTGGTCTCACTTAAGAATAACAACCCGCAGCTCGATTATGAGAGTCATCAAAGCCCAGAGGATCACAGTTTGTATTTATGGCGGCTCCTTTTCTCAGAGACGGGGATCAGAACATTAAGGGTCCTTTGTCGCATATTAGCTCTTTAAGTTAAAAGCCAGTCCTGGGGGAAGGATTGTTCCTACCAATAAAACAAATTCTCTAAAAGACACTGCTGAATACAGAGCTTTTTCATATTATAAACTGTTGTGTTAATTTAAATTATATAGTAATTTACAATTGTAAATTATTAATGCTAAAGGAATCAATTGAATTCAAGTGCAATATTTTTAAGGTGAACTGTGGATCTAATCTATATTTTAATTTTTTTTTAATTATAATGTTTATGGATGTAAGGAGGTTATTTTGTAAGGATACAGTAGATGATTATGCACAAGATTAAAATGTACACAGTTAACAAACTTTGGTCTCATTTTCTAGTCAAACTGCATTTTATATTCCTCATCACATCTGTATGGTTTTCAAATAATAACAAACAATCCACAACTGCAGGAAAACATTTGTGAAGTCAGTTTTGTGTGCATTATATAGATGAAATCTATTTCAATAAGTGGATCACCTGTGCATTCATCATTTATTTGGCATCTACATTCGGCTGCCACTTCATTCATTAGATGCACCTGTACAATCTAAATGCAATTCAATCCAACTAGCACTGAGTTTAAAGGTAAAGGTGGTTTTGCACTTGTATTATATTAAACTCCATTATAAACTAAGTGTACTCTATTCTCTGTGATTACCGAATCTCACCATCTGTTCTGTATTGAAGTTCTGGTGCAGTTTTGTATGATCAGTTCATAAAAAAACAACATTAAGCAGATTGATAACATCAGAGTGTCTGACCTGTAGGCAACAATCTCCATGTCTCTGGCCATCTTCACACTGAGCAGCTCCTTGTAGTCTTCACACTGCTCCTTCATCTGTGCCTGGAAGTCGGCCTCCTGGTGCCTCATTTCATCGATGGTACACTGAATAACACACACACACACATACACACAGGGCGGGGCGTAGAGGATGAGATTAAATGACAGAATTAGCTCAAACCACTGGTCCATTACAGGTCATGATTACATTAATCACTCCACTCTCCGAACCTCCAACTCAGCAATCTCGTCCATGTATGCAGCCTTTTTCCTCTCGACCTCGTCCTCCAGCTCCTCGTTACACTTCTCCAGCTCAGCGAGCTCCTTCTGCAGCTCTGAAATCTGCAGAAATTTTTAAAAAGCTGTTACTGATTTAAAATATACCTGGAAAAACCTCTCTACTGAATTACTGTGTTGGTAATAATGTAATGCTGCCAGACAACAGCATTATGTTTTCCTCAGGGTCATTTTCAAGAGCAGTAGCTGAGGAGCACTTGAACCTGAGTGTTGTGGCTGAATGATGACCTTAAACTACATTTCTGCATCACATAATAACTGAGTACTAAACATCTGATGTACAACCAGACTGAAGCTAATGTGACGTCACCCGTAGGTTTGTGGATGTTTTGAAGCCAAGAGTCTGGCTTTGAATGTCACTATGTTGTCTATTTGGAGCCAGAAGTGACCATATTTGGATATGAAGGGAGGCGTGAGGAGGCGGGTCTGACCCTTGAACCTGATGACACTACTCCATGTGGATATGACTCAAGTTCAGAGCTGATCTTATTGGATAGTAGACATGTCCCTGAAGGGTTCAAGTCCCAGCCCGGACAAAATAAGGAGTGTGGACTGGTGGCTGGAGAGGTGCCAGTCCACCTCCAGGGTACTGCTGAGGTGCCCTTGAGCAAGGCACTGATGTTGACATGGTTTTCAGATGGACCACAGATCACTGATGAGAAGAATTAACTTTAGCTAATAACATCAGGAAACGTGTTGAATGACTATCTCATGCTTGAAGAGAATGATTTTTGAATTCAACTAGATTTAACTAAATAGGCAGCCTATTTGAGACATCCAGCAGACATCAAGTAACATTATCTGAGTCATGTTTCTGGCCACCTGACAAAACCAAAATTTACTTTTCTATTTTCTCTGTTTTGACCTCTTTAAATCATTTTAGCCATGCTAGAACAAAGCTGATATGATGGCCACCACTTTAGTCCAGACTGTAATATATCAGTGAATGATAGTTTCCAGATGATCACTCCCGCTGATGATGGTGATCTGCTCACAATTTGTCCAGTGCCACCCCATCGTTGACATTTGTGGTTTTAGGATGATATATCTCAGCAACCATTGGATGGATCCACAGAGAGAAAAGCCTTCCTGTAGACACTTTGGGTGTGTTCACATTTGGTTGTTTCATGCGTTCCTGGTGATTGGCTCACAAAGTGGACACCAGAGATGCATCTGTGTCCACACCTGTATTTAACATGTGTCTCCAAGCAGTCCTGCCAACCACTTATGTTCACATGTCACTACAGCAACGTCGGGGCCTGCACAGTTGTCACGTAACTCCCCAGAAGAGCACCAGCTTTTGTAAACAGCAAATTTTGCTAAAAGTGAGGAGAAGGAAAAATGATTCATGAACTATTGTACATGTATATATGAGAAGTTCCAACTGTTTTCTGGTGAAAGGACAAAGTCATTTACAAATTGCAAATGAGACGAAGGAGACGTAACACAAGAAAAGCAGCAGCATTTGCATTTCTGTTTACACATAAAGCCTTTATATGAAAGGTACGTGGTCACATGCGTCCCAGACCACCTCCACATGTGGTTTAAGTGATCGGATCTCAATGTGTTTTGGTGGTCGTTCACACTTGTATTTAGCGCTGTCCACTGCAAACAGGGCCTATATCTTGCATGCTAACACCTGCCTACACGGCTATAAACAGGGATGACGAGAGCAGAGCATGTAGAACATAAAACCAAAACAATGAGAGTGGATAAATCTCTGTGGATTGATCACATATTCAAATCTATTTTTTATTTAAACACAGATTTTGAGCTTGAAATAACTACA
The DNA here is from genome assembly GCA_900323345.1 of Pseudochromis fuscus. Lineage (NCBI taxonomy): Eukaryota > Metazoa > Chordata > Actinopteri > Pseudochromidae > Pseudochromis > Pseudochromis fuscus. The sequence goes on from OOFC01019476.1 coordinate 77,521, forward strand.
ATTTAAGCAAGCCAATTAATCCACTGAACACAGATTAAACAGGTTATTTTACTTGCACCACAAACTAACTGAGGAGCATCCCTCCCCCCGACGTCTGAGGCTGTGGTGTCCTGCCGTGAGTAATTACAGCAATCACAGAAGTTCAACAATTAGCTGTCACAGCCAGATGGGGATCCAGGCGGTCCTGCTCGTCTTTCAGCGAGATCATGTGAGCAGGAGACGACCCGGTTACTACTCAGAGGCTGATGATGACTTCCCAAACTGGTCGAGTCACTTACTCATACTCTCCCTCACTCTCCCTGTCATGATAAGTGGAGTCTGGCCGTGGATGTATACGCGAGTAGTGGCGTACAACCCCATCGCCGCCTGCTCCACTGTATACATCTCTGCGTCAGGGCTGATTTCGCTGCAATCTGTTTGTTTGGCCATGTTGTGTCTCAGTGAGAAACCAGACCCGAGGCGTCCATCACAGGCGAGAGAGGAAACAGAGCAGATCAAGCCGTGCTGTCCATCCGTCAGGCTGGATTGAGCAGAAGCGGAGCTTGTGTGCTGCATATTAGAGGAAAGTAGATGATGTTGGGAGAGTTCTGCTGTGGTTACGGAGGCTCGTTGTTTATTTAAAGAGCTGGAGGTAGAGCCACAGCCACAGTAATGAGAACCAAACCACCATGTTTGTTACAGATGTGGTTAGGAGCCAGCTGTGGTCAGACCTGTGATGGATGTTAAAGAGACCATGGTAGACTTAGAGGAGGTAGTTTCTGTTTCCTGGAGTCATCCGGTGATTTTACCTGAGTCACAGTTTCCTGGTTTGTCTCTTTATTGACGCCTCACTTTCCTTCAAAGGCTCCTTTGCTTTACTGGCTTCTTTTGTTCTGTTTTGCTGGCTGGATGAAAAATATCCGATGAAGGAGTTTTTTCGTTGCAGAAGAAGTCTCCGGTCAGTGCGTGTGTGTGTGTGTGTGAAGTTTTAAGACGTTTATGAAGCTGCTGGCGCTCTGAAAGACTGTACTTAATAACTGAGGACACAGAGGGCAATAAATCCTGTCTGAGCTGCAGCCGAGCCCTTCACATCTCCCGCTGAAAGTGTCCGCAGAGTAAACACTCTGGTCAGCAGGATCTCCCACACTGTTGCTCTGCTGTCACTCAGCTGCTCCACACTCCCTTCGCCTGCTGTGGGAAACCATTCATTTTCACCATTATGTCTGATTTAAGAAGCGATGGCCGATGCAGAGCCAGTCGTGGGTTGTAAAACTTCTCGTTTCTTTGTCAGTAAAAGGTCAAAAATGTATTATGGAAAGATCTGAATCAGAAGTAGTAGCCAAAGGATTTAAATTATGTGTAAACACGAGACTGAAAGAGTTGGTTCAACTTCCTAAAAATATATATTTTCCTACTTGGCAGCAGAGGTTAATAGCCTTTTATACTTCCAGCAGCTGTAGAGCCAGACTTGAGTCAGTCTGGATTGTGAAGCTCATAGCGCAGAAAAACTACTAAATGTCCCCGACACTGTGGATAAATCTGACAACACGAGTCTGTTTCTTGAAGGAATAGTTTGATATTTTAGGAAACATGCAGCTGAATGAGAAAATTGGTACAATAAATAAGAAACTATCCAGAGAAGTCAGCAAACTGAGCTTAGCTGGTGGTAAACCTTCATTAAAACACATCATGTCATTTTCACACTGTATTTTTTATAGGTAATAAGCAACTTAAAACATGTTAATGAGTGAACAGCAGTCATGGTGGGAGGAGGTTGTTCCTGTTGGGAAGAGCCAGGCTCATTCTTCCTGTTTCCAGTGTTTATCTGAAACTAAGCTAAACAGCTGCATGGTATAGTTTTAATGTAGTCATTTTATTTATAGTGAGAGGGGAATTAATCATCTCAGAGTGTCCTATTATTAACATCAAACTATCCCTTTAAGTGTCTGTGTCTCGTGTCTTTAAGCTGTATTTACATCACAAATGTGGAACTAAATGGTCGACACAAAGATGGCGTCTACTCGCTTCAAAATTACATAACAAATTCCAGCTTCCTTGTGGGGCCTATCAACTTTACATTGTGATGATGACATGAAAATAAAACTTCATCTTCTGGGTGCTGGTAAAGTTTTACAATATGAAACATCCATGGCTAAAAGATTAATTATAGAAAGAATAAAAGCAACTTTGTTTGCAGTTGGAAGTCCTGTCAACAAATTTAAAGACTTCTTGAGTTTTTTTTGTTGTTGTGGTTGTTGTTGTAATACTGTCAGTAACTCTGAGTAGTACCATTGTAACCATGTCTTTTATTACATCCACCACTTTAAAAAAAAACATGCACAGAGCTCATTTATTTTCTTGTACTTGTATGTATAACTTTTATCCACACATGTTTTTGTTTTGTTTTCACTTCCTGTGCGGGTCTGAGATTTGAAAGATCCTAAAATAATGCCAAATAAAACCACAACTATCTGTATTCCTGTAAAAGCACAGTGAGTTTACTCCTAATATAGTATGCCATTTAAATAAAATTGCAAAGCTTTGTACAGCTCAAAACCACATCTTTGTAATTTTGGTTAACCAACTCAATAAAGAAAAAAAGAGGATCCCACTCACCAGGTTCTTTATCTCACCGACGTCCTTTATCTTTGACAAGTCTCTGACCGTTGACCCTCCTGTTCCTCCCACTTCCAGTTTCTTTCCATCATCAGCACGAACCACAGCAGAGGAGGATGTACCGCACTCATACTGCAGAGACACAAGAATAGGAGTTGTGAAAGTTTGCATGCATAAAAAACAACTATCAGTTGAGCCTCTACAAAATGCTCAAGACCAGTGAGGATATTGGCTCTCTTTAAGGGGGCAGAGGGAGAAAAGAGCAATCAGAGCCTCTCATGCTGGCTGATGGTTAAAGCTCTCCTTGTGTGCACCACATTCATGATTAGATGGAACAAATGCAGCCGGAACAAGCAACATGAGGGTGCACAGGTGTGTGGGAGTCAGCCAGCAATCACTTACTGTTCAAAACCAATAGCAATCATTTTAGCATCGAGACAATTGAGTTGTAATCGAGGCCAGACGCAGACATGACGGTGTCCAGCTGGCGAGGGAAGAGGCCGAGTGGGAGGGAGAGAGTGAATAGACGGGGTTTAAGGGGGAACAAGACACACACAGCCACATCTACACAGACTCACAAATATAAAAAGACGCCAGATACCCTTCAGCACAGATGCACACGCACACGCGCACACACTCCAGTGCTGTCGAGGACCCTGGGAAGGCGGCCTGCAGTCTGATTACAGCCATGACCTCTGAACCAGGCAGACATCCTCGCCCCAGAGGGGGTCAGACCCACCGGAGTTATAGTCTGACCCCAATGCATGTAATACACACACCCACACACACACACACACACACACACACACACAGGTGGACAAAAGCATTCTGTTCGAGAACTGCACCTCTGATTCTCAACTTCTTCCCTGGTGTTGTGCTAAGAGGTAAAGAAAACAAGAGGGAGTATCGTTGGGTGATTTGTGAAAGTTGAGATTTACTTCTGGACCTGACCGGGTCGTTTCACAGGGACAGGGAGAGGGAGAGAAACAGGGTGTGATGTGGTGATCAGGAGCAGGATGAGGAGCGGGTCTCTGGACAGAGTGTTTCAGGAGTGGAAGAGGTACTCACACAGACACTTCTTTAAATTACAGGATTTTCAAAATAATCCATCACAAGTAAAAGATCTGCTCGAAAGATCCCACATAAGTACGAGTACAGACGTTTTAGCAGCATAGAGAATTTAAAGTACCAAATGTTAAAGTGGGAATGGTTCCAGTTACTGATATGTTGTAATTATCTGTAACGGCTGCATCAATGCATCACCTCGAAACCTTCAGGGTTTGGGAAATGAATAACAGCGTAGAAAAGAACAAAAATGGCGTGAGGCAAATTCGTTTTCACCACTGGATATATCAAACACTTAAGCAACATGTAAAGCAATAATAGAGGAAATCTCTATTTGATATAACAACGCATAATGTACAGCTATCTGATTTCACACTACAGAGACTAACAAACATCAGATCTCTCTGGAGCAATAATAAGACATAAGATTATTCCCTCAAGTTAACACTGCAAATAAATGTGAATGTGACTTTTTATTATATTTTCAACCATCTGAAGTTAACTAGAGCTCTTTTAACTGCATCAACCTTTTCTGTTTATTTTTAGCAGCTAAGGAAATAACTATTAGATATTTCTAATGTTGTTTACAAGCAATAATATTGGAAGATTGATTAGTGTTTAACCTGGTGAAAAGTTGCACTACATTTGGACAGAAACTTAAACACAGGCATCATGACAAGGGCTGCAAGCAGCAACAGCTTTAATAATGATTTATTTAATTTTTTACAGTAAAATCTCAACCTGGAAAATGACTAGCCGTAAAATAAATGTAGTGTGGTAAGTGCATCTGTGTGTATGTGAGAGTATGTAAATCCAGGAGTGTGAGCTAAAACCTGTCCGTGATGTGTTTTTGTGTTTTATGCTGCACTGTGTTGTACCTGCAGGCTCTCAGCCAGCTGGCAGTAGTACTCCTTTACATCCAAGGCCGGACTGATGTCAGGGCTGTAGAATTTAATGGCCGCCGGTCCCATGGTCCCTTCGTCTGGCTCCAGCAGATCCTCCACCTCCTGCAACACAGACACACAGCAGTGAATATTCTGATCCTCTGCTCTGTTACATCTATTCAATATAGTTACGTTCAGCTTTGATGTACTCGCACTTTAACTGAGTGTTTCCAGAGACATACAGAGCATACAGCGCCTTTATGATACATCACACCAAACTGTTGATCAGATGAGTACAAAACTGCAGTAAAATAAACCTAAAATGACCAATTACCAAATCAAAATTCAGCTTAAAACAAATCAGTGGTGAATTTTAAAATTACTCACAAGTTATACTTTGACTTTGATACCTTAAGTACACTGTTCCTACATATACTGATATAGTGCTTACATATACTTTTTTACTAAGAGGTAAAACTACTTTTCAACACTACTTGCACGTAAATTCCTGATTACAGAAAAATGACCAGTATTACATAATGTATTACTGTGTTACTACTAGTAATGCATTAAAGTAAAATACTAATTTTACTAGAATAATTAGTTGAGGTAAAGCAGGTTTTATCAATTGTACATACTGTACATATCCTGAATGGTTTTAAAAATGTTGTGCGGTAGAAGCATAAAGTGGCATAAAGTGAAATACTCACTCAGTACATGTCAGTAAATGTACACAGAACATTTTGATGCATTTACACACAGAACAAAGGGCTCGACATGTTTGTCTTCAGCTTCCAATATGTAGCCCCTTCAGTAAAAACCCCACATCAGTTACAGAGAAAATGAACTGCTACAGAGCCGCAGTGGCAGTCGAACATTTTTCTCCTTTTCACTGCACCTAAATAACGACATGGCTGCCGATTTGTCAGGGGAATATGGGGTATCTGGAAGTGCTGATAATAACAACAGTTAATAAAACAAAGGGAACTTCTGTTTTCATTTGGTATTCAGCCGCATTTCCCGGACTGTGAGTTATCGAGCGTGTCCCAGAGGGAGTGTGTTAAACGCCGGGCGGCCTGGCTTTGCAGAGAAAAACACAGAGTGATGGAGTTGCTCCTGCTTCAGCTGCCTCTCTCTCTCCCTCTCTCTCTGCCTACAGCCTCTAGATCTGATACTGGGGCGCGTCTGTCATCTCCTGGTGAGGTGGAGAAAACTGTAGAAGATGCAGGGAGCAGGGTGTGTGTCGATGTGATATAGGAAACGATGTGTGTAGGATAGGGTTGCAAAAATGTGCTTATTTTATAGGTGGAGTTCAGGATTTCTTGCCAAAGGTGACCAGGGGAGATTTATGCTACTGTTGCACCGTTGCTAAATATGAAGTGTGCTCAGTCAGAAAATGAAACACATTCTTGCCTCATGTCATTCATGTGAATTTAATTGCTGCTTGTTGGTCTGTGGGTTAAGTGTCAACCAGAAACTGCCACGACTCAAAGCTGAAGTCAGTGCAAAGTACATTAAAGTGCAACGTCTCAAAAAATCTGTCTCCCATTGACTCTCATTCTGTCGAGGCTTTATGGTCTCAATCACTAAACTCTGGCACTTTAATAAGTGTGCTGATGAATATTTCAAAATGATTTCTTGGATAATAACATTTGAAGCTTTTTACAAGACTTTTATGTCTGCGGTGTTGCCATTGATTAACTGCAGTGATTGACAGTTGACTCTCCTGCTGCTCTCCATGGCTGCTGCAAGGACTTCAGGAACATCTGTTTTATGAATAAATGCTGACTTTTCTCCAAAAATGCACCGTGAGTTACATTAACAAGGCCCTTACAGGATGCTGTCAGGTTTTATGTATATATTGTATGTAGAATGGATGAAACTAACGTGGCGTCACCTGTTTCTGGAGTTTAAAGCCAAGATATCAGTATTTGAATGTCGCCATGTTGGTTGTTTCTAGCCAGAAGTGACCATATTTGGATATGAAGGGAGGAGTGAGGAGGTGGGTTTGATCTTTGAACCCGGGACACTACCCAATGTGTGTGAGACTGGAGTTCAGGTCTTATTGTCAATCAAACTGACTTAAAACCTAATATCTACTGAATGATGTTTTGTCTCCACCAGATCACTGATAAGAAGATCTGACTGTCACCAAGGACATCAGATTGAGTTGTGGGAAACATGTATTCGAAAAAAAAAAAATCATGATTGAAATTATTTTTGAGTGTAAGTCAGTTGGAGCAGCAGTTTTTGAAGCCAGCACCTGGTGGGTGATGAGAGTATTGCACTTTTTTGCACATACAGTCAGTGGTTTGGTCTGAACATAGACCTCACTGGTTGTCTTTGTAACTTCTCTGCCATCTCTGTAGTTTCATGGAGCCCAAGATACACACAAACCTGTACACATTTTTAACTCATGCAGGTGCATCTTTGTTTGAATCTTTTTGTAGACTTTGTCCATGAACTACCACATGTAAAATTAGTTCAGTGCTCTGTATGAAGACAGTTTGGCCATAACCAACAACTAGTTAGCACAAGTTATCCAAGTAGTGTTAAGTCAGGGCAAGTGAACTTGATTGAAGATTGTTGAAGAAGTTTTTACCTCTCATCCAAGAGGCTTCTTCAGAACTATAGATGGATGAGTGGAGTTTGGAAGAGAAAAAACATGAGTGATGTTTTCCATTCAAGTCTGTATGTGTTTCAGATGCTGAAGATGCAGCATATGTACAGAAACAGGACCTTTACATTTAGTCTGAGCCAAAGTCAAAATATCAAAACTGCTTGATGGTACTACCAACGGTAGTGTTTAGGACTGGTAATGTAAAAATAATCATAACCTCTAAATTATTCTGAAGAAGCCTCTTAAATGAGAGATACAACGTCTTCAAGAAACTTCAATCAAGTCCAGTCACCCTGACTTACTTTGATAACCACGATCTGGATGACTGAGAATCTTATATCTCTACCAGTATAGTTAGCATTAGCTCCATGTTACTGGTGAAAACCTGAGAAAACAAATAGTCTGATACTGAGCAGAACTGAAAACCAACATTTTGTAACTCACTGTATGTTGTATATACACAAAAACTTAAGTATAAAAACATTAAGTTGTTATTAACACACAACCCAAAACAGTGAATTCTCATTTTCACACTGTTGTTTTTACTCTAACAAGTAGGCAGATGTTGTTTTTCATCTAACTTTCTGACCCTTTAAGAGGCTGTATTTATACATTTTCAGCACAAAACACCTCAATAAGGCCTCATTCTGACTTTTGCATTTTAATCCTCCCAGTATGTTGACATGGTTGTTTTTGGCTCCAACTCTTCAGCAAGGTGACTGAGGTCATCAGAGCTGTGTTTGTCACCACAGATCTGGGCACACCTCCAACACTCCTGTCTGACCTAAGTGCTACATTTTGAGCTATTTCCATGGCTATAAACTGTTCCTGTTTCATCACACTGTAGATACACACACTCTCTCTCTCTCACCGTCTTGTGCTGGGCCTCCATGTTGGCCAGCTGCTCCTCGTAGATAGCCACTTGCTCCCTCAGCGCCAGACACTCTGCCGTCACAGCATCCACTACCTGCAAAGAAAGTCAAGTTACTAGAGAACAACACTGAAAGTAAAGACGTTCGGCTTCATTTCTGGAGGTGTCTAAAACTGTCAGTGTGTGGTTTGGGAACTAAATGAAACCACAGGTTGAAGAAACAGTGTTGTTGTTTTTTTAGGAACCATCAGTACCAACACATCCACCCTGTTTCACTGAACAGCAAGTAGACACCGCAATGCAGAGGAAAGGGGAGGAGGAGGAGGAGGAAGATGAGAAGGAGGCTAACTAGACACAAAAGCCCTGTCGCCCAATCCATTTGCCAGCAGGGGTTCTCAGCTCATCTGCTCTTTTTAAAGAACCAGATTAATTGGTGTTGGATGCAATTACTGTGGGTAACTGCATTTACGTTTGGACACATGAAGGGAGTGTTGAGTGGTGGAGTTGTGGATCCTCGCCGGGAGGGTGGCTGGGTCATTGAAGTACAGCAGCAGGCAGAGGTAGTCTGGTCCTGATGCTGCTGCTGCTGTGTTTAAATACCAGCCAGGAGCCAGACTGTGAATCACAGTTTGTTCGACTATAACACAGACTAACTCATTTCTTTCTTTGTGAATACACCACCGACAATATATCAGCTCATAAAGTTATGATCCACCTAATGAAACGTAAACCTGATAAATGTATGTCTAATATCCGCTGTGATGTTAACTCTGTTTTACTCTCCACCAGCTCATGAGGGAAATATGTGGCTCTGAGCTGCTAAATGTTCATCTGCTGAATTGATCTGTCTGCTGCAGCTGAAGACACCATGAGAACAGGAAGAGTAAAAACCAATAAGGCCAAACAGTGATCTTAAAGATGATGTAGAGCTTCATAGGGCTGAAAGGAGCTGTAGATTTGGGTGGTAAGTCTCTGTTTTTCCTGGTTTTCTGCCCTGATGAAGACCCTGTGAGGTTGTAACCAATGTGCCTTCATACTTGAACTCATGGCATGCTAAACTGACTGGGTGCCTCAGAAAATCCCAGAGACAATGAAGAGGAGATATTTTCTTGAAAAATGAGCAGTAGAGAATCAAGACGAAAGCCAGTAGTGTACTTTAACACAAATCAAACATGGCTTTTTTATTATGTTGAGAGAACTGCAGCTTGTTGTGAGCTGATCTGTGAAGTATTCACTCCTCTCCTCCGCATCTCTGCACTTCCTCGACCTCCCTGCCGATTTCCCACCAAGTCTTGTCGCCCTGCAGCTGCTTCCAATTCAGAACCGAAGGACCGAGCCAGCGGGAACATAACGGCACCGTATTACAGCCTGTGATACATCTGTAAGGGAGAAATTAAAGCCTCCCTCGCATCTGGCCCGGCTGGGAGGAGATGGGCTCTGGCATGTGTGAGGGAGGGGGTCTGGAAAAGTTGGTGGCTCAGGTTGCAGTGGGCCACCAGCCCAGACTGTTTGACGGCTGGTGATCAACACCCATTGAGTGGACCTACAGAGAAGCAGCTGTGCAGCTGATTCACCGGGGAGGACCAGACACTTGACAACACTGCCATCTAGTGGTGGAAGTACATTATCACAACAAATATAACAATATTGAGGTTTCGACATAAGTAATTAATTTGATATCATTAATGGGGGGTTTTGTTTTTGTTTGTTTTTTTTGTTTTTTTTTTTACTGTGACACCAAATGGTTCTTGCCCCAACTTTTTTTTAAGGTGAGTTACACCAGTTTCACATATTGTGAAATCTTTTGCTTGAGGGTAAAGATTTCCTATTTTTAATTGAAGCATTTGTTTTCAGCTGAGGGCAGAGAGTGTGACAGACCTGGAATTTCACCTGAAGTGGATGGTCTGGTGAAAGTTGCTACTAGTTGCATTATGGGAAATGTAGGACTCAAACTCCAGAAACATTAAGGACTAAACATCTGCACTGCTGCAGCTTTAACTTCATCCATTCCTCTTCATATTTTATGTTTTGTTGGTCTCCCAACCTCAAGGAAATTAGAAAATTAAAGTTAAAAAAATAAAAGTTTTCTCAATATGACAACACTAGTCCTCTGGTTAGGTGTGAGCAGCACTTCCACCTACAGATGTGGTGGAGTCCATAACAAGATTTCAGGAAAAAGTACAACCACATTTCAACTGGTGGGAAAAACTATGAGTGTTGAACAAACCTGTTATTCTAAATGTAGGAAAGTAGTTTTTAGATTTGTCTGCATCTAATCTCTCTTTTTTTATTCCACTTAGAAGGTTAAAGGTTAATAACACAAGTTGAGGTAATTTAACAATATTGAGTTCCACCTTTTATGGTGTAAGTACAACTAATACATCTGTCCAGTCAAATCTTATGTAATTTGTACTGTACACTGTACACAGAAAGTTGCACTGTGTGGGTAATTTAAAGGCCAACAGTTGTCAGCATGCACTATATAGTCCAACACCATCAGGCCTTCATACAAAGCATAAATTAGAGTTTTACTCCTGACTGTGGGAAACAAAATTCACAGACGCGACAGTCAGTACTACCTCAGCAACATCTTGTCGCTCCTGCTGGACGAGGATCCTCTGATGGACAACCTTCTCATACGCTGTCTTCAGATGTTCCAGCTCTTTGTGCAGCTCCTCGGTGTCACACAGGATCTCATCCTGGGGGGAGACACAGTGAGGACAGTGATGGATCCTGACAAGGTTACAGATCAGGTCACTCCAAAAACTCAAGTCAAGCTGATGAGACGGGATGAGACGTGCTCGTGGACTGATATGAGACAACCAAATTTAGACATGGCATCACACAGAGAAACATGCAGCAGACACACCCAGCAGCTCCCCACCCTCTGCTTGCGCAGTCTTTCCACCACTGCGTCCAGACTGTAGTCAGGCACCGCCACAGTGGAGGTGATGCTGGAGGAGGCCGGTTGACTGTTCAGCTTCTCCTCCAGTTCAATGATCTGACATACAAGAGATTCATTCTCCTCCTCAAAACAATGGGCCTGAGAGCACAGAGACAGATTCAATAGAAAGTCAGAGCATGCACACACAGAACAAAGGTGTGACACAGCAAAGAGAAGATAAAGTGCTGATGTGTCTTTGGCAGCAGTGACAGTGTTTGTCCTCACCAGTTCAATCAGCCTGACCAGGCGGTCGTTGAGGGCGGCGATGATGGTGCGGTCTTGGACAAACCTGCTCAGACCGTCTTTGTTCAAAGCCTTGGCAGCTACAAAGTCTAACTTGTCACAGTCACACTCATCAGCAGCTGCACGCCTGGGAGAAGGACACAAAGCACCGAAGACTGGACTGAATATTATGTCAGATTCCAGAGGAATTTATAAGTGTGCAGGAAGTCCAAGGAAATATGATCATTAGTGTAATATAATGTAATGTGTATTACAGTTCTACTGTCATGTTTTGAATACTGTACTGTTTTTTTAGGTTTGTTTGTCTAGGTACTGCATATTTATTTTGCACAGTACATTTTTATCCTTGTAACACCAAGTGTATCATACTGAAACACACCTATGAATCATCAGTGTGATATTTTCTTTCCAGAAAAACCCGATGTATACAATCTCACGCATGCAGTACATGGATAATCTACCAGGGATTTATGCTGGATGAAGTAAAAATGTTTTGGCTTTTTTTAGTTGACTAAAATTTCAATAAACACAATTTTTTGCCAATTTTTTCATGGTTCAGGCTTTACAGCGTGACATTTTTGATATTTTGTATTTCTATAATTTTATATA
>OOFC01019477.1:0-10593 GCA_900323345.1 Pseudochromis fuscus
AACCAACGTTCTGACAACTCCGTTCACTCCACAACAAGCTAGTACATTCACAATACGGTACCGTACGTACTGGGAGCTCTTACCGGTATTTGCGCCGCCTTCGTTGAAAACAATGTATTTCCAACTCCATTTGTCACAGTTCAAAGCTACATGAACAGCTGTTTGATTTTTTTCTCCGAGGTAACGTCAGTGACGTAGTTTTATCTTTTACCAACAGCAAGGTACAACAGGTAGTGACACTTTTTATCACCTAGTTAGTGCATCACAAACGTGGAGGGAACTTTTCCCTGATTCAGTAAACACGTAAAAGAAACAGTCTGATACCGCTACGGTAAATCAAACCTTAGTGCAATCACAATATACACCCCCTGACTACGGCAGCCATAATTAACCAATATTGATCCATATATAAGGAGCATCGGATTATAAGGAGCACTGTGGGTTTTTGAGAAAATTAAAGGCTTTTAGGTGGAGCTTATAGTGCGGGAAATACGGTAATAGAAAATGATTCCTGTTTAGATGTGCAAATTCACAAACCTTTGAAAAAGTATTAAAAAGAATATGTATCTCTCTGTATAGATAGATATTTATCAGTGTAAACCATAAATGAAGCCTTGTCCATTGATTACCTGTGTCATATTTTGGAAATACAGTAATAAACATGGATGTAACAGTTCAAGCTATTAAAAACTGATGACTCTGATGTGAATACTTTCAGTAATACAGAATATATCTGTAAATGAATTTAACAAACTACAGTAAAACTACAGGTCTGATGGTCTTCCAGTGTTTCCTGTCCTCTACTTCCCTGCAGTATAATCTGTGCAGCATCTGGTGCAGCTCTGCTTCCTCAGGGTGTGAAACCTGCACGTCACTCTGCCACAACTAACCCGATTTTTGGTGCTTTAATGGGACAAAACGCCCACAAACACCGTGAGCTGTACAGAAAGTGAACACATACCACAGTGTCAGCTGCACACAAGCAGAAAGGCAAAACTTAAAGAGTGGAACAAACCCATCAGAAACAAGCAGGAAGCTCCACAGCTTAGTGTCAGCTGGGCGGAGTGCTTTTCTTTAGATGTCCCACTGAGTCAATATCCAGCTTCCTCTGCACAAATCAATAACACATGCCCTTGGCAATGACAGTGTTCATGCTAAAGTAACCGTGGATCTGTGGAAGATAGATGCCCGAGGAGAAAGGGAAGTGTTAAAAATGTCACACCATGTTTGAAATATGGAAAATAAACTATTGGCTGGGTGATATCTGCTGTCAGGTACGCAAAGGTAATGACCAACACATCTACACGGATACAAGCAGCTGATAATGTGTCTGAGGAGCAGCAGTCACATCCACACAATTTCCTGCTCGGTGCCACAGTCGTGTTGTGGCCTTTATCTAACATCTACTGACGACACAGTCAAACTGGAAATATCACAAACGCATCAAAGCAAACTCAGATTTTAATGAACAAATCAAAGTTAATCAAAAAGGAAACAATGAATTAACTACAAGTGGTGAGTACGCCACTAGAAAACTACTTAATGAGTCAAAAACATGTTGGTGTGTCGTTCAGTGGCAGACTTTCAGATAATTACTGCATTGTGAATTTAAGAAGAAATACTTTTGTAAAGTCAGTGTAAAAGTGTTACAAAATACACAGCAGAGCGTTACAGACCCACAGCATCCAAACACTCTGTTGGCCAAAATACTGAGTCAATAATGAGATTACATCAACCTGAACAAAGGTGCCTCAGTGCCACAAAGGGATGAAGCAAGTGGGGCTCAAATGTGATAAAGTACAACAAAGTGCAATACTCCTGATGGCCACTAGATGCTGGCTGTCATTAGATAAAGTCCATCAGAAAATATTCCATCATGAAGGAGATATCAGTCTGAGAGAAGGGGAGGAGTTAGGGGCGGGGTTAGTCTGAGCCACTGAGCTCCAGTCTCATACACATTGAACTGCGTTTTCGGGTTCAAGGGTCAGACTCCTGACTCCTCCCTTCATATCCAAATATGGTCACTTCTGGCTGAGTATGGCGATGGTCACACGCCATTCAATGGACGGTCTATGCTCAGTGTGTTTTTTAATGACTTGTTTTTTAGTCTGTCAGGTTTCCTGTGGCTCTCGACGTCTAATTAAGTTCCAGGAAAGAAGGATCTACGCAATGTTTCATCTTCTTGTGCAATTCAATTAAAATGAGTCTCCATTCATCTCTTTGTTCTGAAATGATTCACAATTACCACAATGTGTTATGTTTGATGGATCACAAATAAGACCACAGGATTAGAGCAGCTGAAATTATTATACCATAATAATCATTCACAAAAACGATTTTAGAAACACTGCCCATGAAACAGTTATTAGTTATTAGTTATTTTTTCTTCAACATTCAACCTGAGGCTGAGGTGCACATGTCGGCTGATGCTGCCAGAGCAGAACCAGAGCTCCCACACTTCTCAACAAAGTATTATCTGGGATATTTTTTGACGTGAAGCTGGTACGACTGATGGGAATCACGACCCTGACCATCAACTTCCTGTATGCGGAGGTCCCCTGTGCAAACTTTTTGTTACTATGGATTCTGAACCATTGTACAAAACCTACAAGGGAAGCGTCTGATTGCTGTAAAATTCATCAAAGACACAACCACAGTCCTGAAGAACCATCTTCAACCACAAGAACAAAGACTCCTGGAGCAGATAATGACACCCCAATGACCCCGGATCTCAACACCATGAGATTTCGTCAAGAGACAGAAGACGCTGAGAAAAACTGAATCCAAAGAAGTGTAGCAGGATCTCCAAGATGGTGAACCTCTCAGTGTACGTAGCTTGAAATATTGTGTAAGAACAGCTGCTGCTTCAAAGGCGAAAGCACCAACAGATAAACAGATTAAAGTGATCCATGGTGGTCTTTTAAAGCATCATCACTTGCTTTTAGTGTCTGGAGCTGCTGCACAAGGATACAGATGATATTTCTATGACCTTGACAAAGCTCTATGGTCTGTAGGGTTCACATTCATGCAGAGGCCAGGACATTAAGTGTAAATGGCATCGTGTGCATAATGAGATCCACAACCCTACGTCCACTTATTGGAAAGATGCAGGTGATTTTCAATACACTGGAAATTCTACATATTGACTGAAAGATGAATTTTTGCAGGATTTTCAGTCCATATGCGCAGCTCTCAAATAATCCCAGACAGAGCACCATGGGACGTGCACCTTGGCCAGCGTTCAGGGTTAGCCATGTTAACTGGGCTGTATCTTCCCCAGCAGCTGACCTCGCTTCATATTTACTGACTGCCGTGCAGCTAACCGTTACCCTTCTGTCCAAATTCAAAATGAGCTCATTTGTTCAGCCAACATTTGGCTTGCTAATTCCTCTGGTCCAGGTGCGCCCGGATGCCTCCCACCCTCCATACATTTGTATTCAGGTTACACTGCTTTGTCATCACTCTCATCGCCGTCTTTTTCAGTTAAATCCAGCAGACAACATGGAGCCACCAGGGAGTCAAACTTCTGCCAACAGGCCTTTCCAATGTTGCCATTGTACTTCCCAACATGCAGCAGGTGATGAGGTGCCTATCCTCTGTGGTTCTCCATCAGTTCACCATGCCCAACATCAGTGTTGTACATTGTTCTAACCCGACTTTGACGAACTACAATATGGTTTGAGTGAGTTGTTTTGTAGTTGATCAAAGAAAAAAAAAAAAGGCAAGCACTTGGGAGCAATCTGAATTTAATAACTTCATAATGATTTTTCCAAGATGGAGGTGAAGCATTGTGTGAATACCACCACCCACAGACAGAGGGTCAATACCAAAATCAATAGCATTGTAATAAATCAATCCAAGGAAAGCAGCATTTCAAAAATAAACTCTTATTTAATGAAAACTGCTGCACACATACTGGTACAACACACATTATGAGGACAGACTGAACAGTGGTATCTTACTTTGAAGCTATGGCTACGTTAGCATAACCCTAGCCATGCAACACAAACTGATGCTCTGCGAGTCCAGACATTGAACTACCAGAGGCAGCATGAACTGTACAGGTTTTCTGTTGGATTGGATCGCACAACAATGACCCTTACCTGACCACATGACCCTGCTGCTGGTTCACTGGTACTGCCGACTACAGACCAGGAACATCCACAGACCTGCACCTCTGGAGATGCTGGGACCCAGTTATCCAACCATCACAGTCTGGTCCTTGCTGCCCAGTTTCCCTGCTCCAACACCAACTTGGAGGACTAAACGTTCACATGGACCGTCACATTAGTGCAAAATCCACTTTGAGAAGGTCAAACCAGTACAAAAATCCATTATATGTCCCATCGATTAACTTTGTCCCCACTGAGATCAGTATGGATCTCAAAAATCCCACAATCCCTCAGCCGGACTCCACTTCATCAGAGAAGTATTATCGACAAATAGCACACAGTAAGAAATACTTAAAATGTCCTCATGCTGAGTGTAACTGCACTGTTACTTCTAATGAACCATTGAAGTGTTTGCATACTGCCCAGAGACGGTGAGTAGGAGGCTGTATAGTGCATCTCCTTATTGAAAACAGTATTGCTGCACCGGCTATTAGTGTTGTAGTACTTGAGACCACTTTTTAAGGGTCTCAGAATCAAAGGCATTCTTACGCGGTTGGGTCTTGGTCTCGGACTCGGACAGGGTGGCCTCAGGTTTTTTGATCAAGACCGGTCAGGACCAGACCAGCATTACTGTGATAAGTGAGAACTGCCTTCCTGGTGTCATGTGGTCTTTGGGACACCCGGAGAGACATGTCCCCTGTCCACAGAGAGGATGAAGACGACTGGAGACGCTACAAAAATTAGTTCTTGTTGCCGTTGCTGTAGTTTTTCTTTGATATACCATATTTTCTGGACTATTGAGCGCATCTGTCTATAAGCTGCTATCGAATTTATTTGAACAGTTTCATGTGGTCCACTCTGACCAGGTCTGATGTGACAAGGCTAATCGGCGGCACGGAGCTAGCTTGTAAAAAGCTAACAAGCTTCGTGCCGCCGATACATGAGAAACACTGGTGTTTAAGTTCAAAGCGTAAGAAAAAAGTAGCGGCTTATAGTCGCGGTATACAGTTTTGGTCTTGTCTTGGTCTCGATACTCTCTAGTCTCCATAATGTCTTGGTCTCTACATAGGGGACAGAATCTAAAACTTAAAAACCATTTGTTTAGGAGTCTGTTGTGTGAATAATTATCAATTATTTTTAGATTTTCACAGTTATTTTTTTCAATCTACCAGCAGAAGAAGCTCAACAAATAAAAAGTGTTATTTTTTCAGCCTCTATATTTGGTGTTAAGTGATCCTGTTATTTTGCAGTGGCCTCTGACAGGAAATGCAGAAAATATGAACATTACATGATCAGAATCAGTGCATTGTTTGCTGTAGGTGAACATTAGTGACAAGAAATAATAAAATACCTACTTTTAAAGGTGTGTTTTCAGTTGAAACTCTGTAACTGCACATGATCACGTGTCTGAAGCTCCGCCCGTCAGCTCGGGGCTGATAGACAGTTAACCTGCTGTTGCATGAGACAGAAACATGTTGGTGGTAAGCAGCCATGAAGCCAGCCTCTGAATTACTCCCACATGAGCGCCGGCGCAGAATGAGGATGGAAAGAAAAGGGCCTTTCCATTCAGTGTGAATGTCAGAGGTTATTTCAGCAGCATCTCTCCGGGGCAGTGCACAGTCACCCCCGCTGCATCTGTGCATCTGGGAAACACTACACAACAACCACACTGTTACACTTTACTGGCTCACTCTCCTCTTCACTACGTCGCACAAACATCCTTATTTAGAAGCTCTGCCTACTGATCGCCTACATGTTCCCAGTCTGTTGAAGAACTTTTTTTTTTTTTTTTTTTTTAAATGGCGTTTCCAGGACTTTTACTGTGACATGAGGCTGAGTGACTAATGGGAGTCAAACTGCACCCTCCTATTTGTTTCCTTTAAAACATGCAGTACTGTGCAAAACTAGGTGAAGTACATGGAGGCATCAGATCACCCAGATCAGGAGTGGACCATTATTCTTCCCACAGCCACACTGGAGACACCCAGATTGCTGCTGAGGGACATCTCCCTCAGTTTAACCACCAAGATTAAATACAGGAATCTTATTTTTCAGCATTTCTATAATTAGCAAAAATCTGAGTGGAGTTTGGTCAAAATCTCCGCTCATGTCTCAGTCGCTTCAGACGCTGGGACATCAAACGTCTCTCATGTCAATCAACTGTCACAGGAGGAGGCACACTCAGGCGACGCAAGCATTTCAAAATAAAAGCCAATTTAGATCTTACAGTCTGCACCCAGCATGTCAACAAATAGCTGGTTAGCTGTGTTATAACATCATTTTCTTATGTGTTCTGGGGGAAAATAATACATAATAATGGTGCATATCAGAAAATGCATTTGAAACCAATATGTCTGAAAGGCTGATGTCAACAAATTGAACAAGTGAGAACTGGCTGAGCGACTACTTTCTGTTTTTCAAACCATAAATCAGTTCAGTCTTTATAATCATCAGCCTGTGAATGCAACTGATTCTCAGTTATAAATATGTAATGGCCACCCTTTGTTCCTTTGTACACCCTCACCACTAAAGCCGGAGTCCATAAACTTTATGCAGCAGTCGTCAGCAGCATAAATCAACATTTTTACACAATCATCAGCAGGAAGAAGCATCATCACTGCAGACTCTCACCCAGCATGCACCTGTTGGTCAGACAACATCTTGGTTTGATCTGGGTCACTTAGCATGCTCACCAGGTCCTGCATCAGATCAATGATTCATTTGGGTAGATGCAACATTTTCTTCTTTTCCTTTTTTACCTAAGCTGAGGTCATTAACCCTTTTAGAGACACCATCTATAATTATATAATATACTCTGTGCTGCCCGCTGACTCTCAGCCAGTGAGTCCATGAGACACCAGCAGCTCAGACTGTCTCCTCTCTGGAGTAACACGGTTACTGCAGTCACACTGAATGTAATTCATTACTCTCACCACTGATTACAAAGTGGTGTCTGGATGTGTTCTGCAGTCCCAATGTGTCTGAAACTGAACAAATCCAGTGAGTTTAAATGAGAGGATGAATGTGTCTGGAGTCTGAAAGTCTGTCTGCACATGTGCGTGTAACACATGGTTTCCTAATAACCACAATGTTAACACCATCAGTACTAATCAGATCATCTCTATAAATCAAGTGAAAATGACAGTAATGATGAAAGTAATTTTGTAACATGGTTCTGATCTAGTCAGTTAAATGTTTCAACAAATGTTTCAAATGAAAAACTTGACAGATTTTCTTAAATGTTTATTTTATGTTTTGTTTTTTTACAGTATTTACACACAAAGATATGAATACATTTAAAAAATAGGCTGTGAATTAACATATCCAAAACAAATTGAGACAAAAAAACATTAATTGTGAAAAATCGTAAAATATTGTCTGTTTATTAGTAAATTTCCTTCATACTTCTTTCATGTAAAGTTAAATTACATTCACAGATGCATCATGAAAAAATGTCAAAAAATAAAAGTCACAGTGAAAATTGAGAAATGAAATGAAGATCAAAATTAAAATGAAGGATATTTTGATCCAATTCTCCAACAAATGAACACAAATAGCAATGGGTGGAATATTCTGTTTTTTCTCTTCATTAAGATTTTCAAAATACACATTTCTTATCATTTAATTTCACTTATTAATTTGACATAACAAATGAGGCTGTGTAATTGCAGTGTAACTCTGTAAATATATTTATAGCTCTTGATAGAGTCACCGGCAATTAAAGCTTTGGTTGTTTAATTTGACAAAGACTGGTTTTTAATTGCTTTGTTCATTATATACTTTTGTGTTTTCATAAAACAAATATTAAACCAACATTGTTTTTATTTTTTTTTACCACTTTCATTGTTTACACATGCAACTATATTTCATTAAATATTAATAATCCAAAAACATATATCATGTAAAATTTAAGCTGCAGACGGTTGAGTATGGAGAATAATGATTATAATTATTATAATATTTATTATTGTGAAACAGTGTGGTTGGATTGTGTCTTGCTGGTCCCTGTTGTTTTAATGAAACGCCTCGAGTGTCCTGATAGGATCTGTGAGGTGCAATCAATCCGATGAGGGACATGCTATCACACACTTCCAATTAACTCCAGTAAATGACTTGTTTATCATCTTTTCTGCGGTGTAGTAGCTCTGGATCGTCACACGGTAACAGATGCAGTGTGGGAGGAATATTATTGATGATCACTTTTTTTTTCCTCCAAGACACGGTGAATCACATTCCTACTTGTTGCCTGTCAGATCTGCTCTGAACATCTTCACACCAAAATGTGAATTAATAGTCCAACAATGTGGGCCCAACAGGCTCCTTGGTGGTTTCACAGTGTGAGCTTATCTCCAGCAGAGCGGCATTAACTTCCAGAATATCTCCCGTGATTACATGGTGATGAGTGCATCACCTGAAATGTGGCTGTTTAATGCCGCCGGGCCCGAATGAGGAAATCAATGAAGCAGTGGACAGAACAGGCTTGTTTGCTGTTCCACCATACATCCCCCCTGAGAGTCGGCCTCCACACTCATTAATGAAGACAAACAGGCATAACACTGATACACTATGTATCCCGGGACAGACAGGGATATTGATTGTCTTCTGATTGTCTAAAGGTTATTGACTCATTAAGTGCAAGTGTCTAAATCTAAATGCCTAATCCTCTGAGGTGAATTCACTGATCCCACGTTGGACAGGTACGGAGGCCTCCTCTGCAACTGAACTGAAATTCATTTGGTGAATACCAAGTATCACTACTCCAGTTAAATCTGAAGAGTACAAGTTACATCCTTCTTAAACATCATCACTCTGAGACTAACAGTGCTGACAGTGACTTCATCACTAATAACACACCTATGTTGAAGTTTGAGTGATGTTGAAGTTGATTCGTCAGTTGTATGTCCAGACTGCTGCTGCCGGGTGTAAACCCTGCATCGTAATGTAAGCTCAGACTTAAATGTTCTTTGATGATCTGAGAAGTGTTTCCTTCTCATAAAGTCTGGCAACATGAACTACTTCAAAACCCACTGGACTGTAGTAAAACATCATGTCACAAAGATGAAAACAAAAACTGTCTTTTACTTGTATGTAGACTGACAGTGTGTATTTTAATCATAATTATGTTTAATGCTACTGAATATATTTAGTGTACTATATTACTTGTAGTCACAATGGAGTTATAAACTAGTCAAAGGTTTAGAAATGGTATCCTCCCCTATCCTGGTGTTTCAAAGTAATGGACCTGGTGTTACACTTTAACAATTTTAATAGTCCATTGTTATATGTTAACAGTCCAATGTTACACTCTAACTGTGTTACACTGTAATGGTCTGCATTGGTGTTACAGTGCACTGGTGCTGATGTTACACTGTTATGGTCGTAGTGTTACACTGTAACAATTATAAAAGTCAGGGTTACACAGCAACGGTTCCGGTGTCACACTGTAATTGTGTTACACTGTAATGGTCCCAGTGTGTTACAGTGTAATTGTGTTATACAGTAATGGTCCTGGTGTTACCCACAATGACTCTAATGTTGCATAGTAGCATTACACTGGACTGATGTTGGCGCTCTAATGGTCCTGATGTGACACTGTAACAACTATAAGAGTGAGATATTAGACAGTAAGGATTCCAGTGTTACACTGTAACCGGTCAGCCCTACACTGACACGGTCCGGTATTATCCTGGAACCGTCAGATGCTGCACAATAACTGTCCTGGTGTCACACTGGTCTGGTCCTTCACGTTAACGGTCCAGTGTTGAACAGTACTGTTCTCCTGTTAAACAGTAGCGGTCCAAGTGTTACACAGCAACAGTCCGACACGGTAACGGTCCCAGTGTTGCACACCAAGGGTCCCGGTGTTGCACGGTAACGTGTTTGTGTGCAACTGTTGCCACTCGGCTCGCGCAGTGTTACGTATGGCTGTCGATCTATCCGCGTGCTCACTCACAGCACGCGCACGAGCCGGAGAGGGAGAAGAATTAGCGTAGTTAACAAGAGACGGTGAGGAGGAGACTGGTCGCTGTGCTCGCTCTCGGTCTCCCTCAGTGAGAAGTGGAAGCAGAGCTGACCATGTGCTGTTAATCCTCTCCTCCTTCAGTCCGTGTTGTTTTGGAGCACAGTCACAGGAGCACCGGGCTCCGGGGCTGCCCTGGTTTCTGTGTCTTTGAACGGCACTCAGTAAACCCTCAACGTCGCACTCATACACACACATACAGGCCTTAATGGTAAATTAAGCACAAGGACTTTTTAAGGTTATGGTAACAAGTGAAAACCCCACACAGACCGTGCTAAATATATCTGTGGGGGAGCAGTTTGCAGAGAGTATCCTGGTCTGCCGTGTGAAGAACTGCGGACTCACTCACCTGCTGCAGGGAGGCTTCAAACTGCTGCTTTCAGGACGCCTTCTCCAAATAAATCCTCAGCAATGGAGCCCGCGGTGCCGCTCCAGCCGGAGCCTGCTGTCTGCAGGTCGGTC
>OOFC01019484.1:0-14958 GCA_900323345.1 Pseudochromis fuscus
TTACATATTTATTTTAAACTTTTATGTGTTGATAAAATTCATACATACACTACCTTTCAAAAGTTTGTGGTCACCCTATCAAACCAATGGTTTTCCATTGACAACAATGACCATGTACAGACTGAGGGATCTACCAGCTTGTCCTACAGGCTGTACTCTGATTACATGTTTCAGACTTGATGGGAAACACTGGTGTCTCTCCCACTGTCAGACACAGGAGAGGCAGAGATATGGTTGGTGGACGTTTTGCTGGTTCAGAGACATTTACTCAGTATAACTTGATGTTGTGGTTGCTGTTTGTGTTCAGTTGTAGTTTACATATGTTTTGTGATACTTGTTTTTGGTAAAATTGTTTTTTGTAGGGTGACCCCAAACTTTTGAACGGCAGTGTTTTAAAATGTATTTACAGAGTATTTACATGTACACAGTGGGTAAGGTAAGTGAGCACATGAGGAAATGCTTCAGAGTATCTTCAAAAATAAAAAACATTTTGAAAAAAGGAATTTTGCATATTAGAAGTTTTCAGGAAAATGTAAAGTGGTTGTGACTTGTATCTACAAATGCAGCTCCCCAGGGTATTTGGATATAACATATAGTTTTGGTCAATAGACTGCATATAGAAATGGATAGAGCAAACAGGTGTCAAAATATAGGCCAATGTGTAAGTGCAATATTCCTGATGGCCACCAGATGCTATCTTCAATCAAATCTGCCTCTAAGTGACTAATCAGTCAGATTTAAAAAGAGGAATATTATTTAGGTTGTTGGTTTGATCAGGTCTGGTCTCCAATGAAATCAGCACTAATCTCAAGTCTCAGACTCATTTTGCAGTGTCCTTGGGTTCAGTGGTCAGCCCCGCCTCCTCACTCCTCACTTCATATCCAAATATGGTCACTTTTGACTCTCACTAAATAAACCAGTCCACATAAAAATATGACAGCGTGACATTCACTTTGTCCATATGGTTTTGTTAGTTATTCAAGAGAATGCCTTTCTCCTTATTATGTCGCCCTCTTTTGGTTGACGTGGGTTTTTTTTCTAATAATAAGTTTTTCTATTATGTTCCATCTTTTTTGCCTTTTCTATGGTTTATCTGCTTTAATTTCTGGGTCTGCAGACTAAAGAGGAAGTGAGAATAATGAATAATAAGAATAAAAACACAAATGAAAACAGCAGAATCCCTACACCACAGTTAAATATTTAGTTCATCAGTCTTCCTTCCATCATTTAGCTGCACTTCCTGTTTTGTGTCAGACTTTTGCTTTGGCGGGTAGGTTGGACAGAAAATAAACTCCTCCGGACACTTGAACCTCCTTTACATAAATACAAGAATACTTTGTATATTGTGCTTTCATTTCATGATGGCGGGAGTGTTTTTGACTGACATGCTGGTGTACCATTCCCCCTCCTGTCACCCTGTCGCTTATAAATCACTCTGAATTACTGCCGTTGAGGTCTCACACCTCTTATTGCTATTTCTTGCCCTGGGGCTACTCCTTGCTTTTATTTTATGTATTTTTTATCACCGGGCATAAATTAGTTCCTGCTTAAGTAGGAAGACAGGCTTGGCCCCACAAAGCTAAGATGAGTGTCCTCCTCACCACTTGTACAGATTTAGACCTCCTTGTTGAGCATCTGAATCGGGGAGTTGTATATTAATGATTCTCGCTGGAACAACCATAACACCGCATGATGGAAAATAAACTCTGTGGAACATTACGAAGGCAGGAAACAAGGGTTTTGTATCTCTTTACAATTATAGGCCCACATTTTCTTCCTCCAATGGATTATTTATGATGAAGCTTAATTTACATGCGGTTCGTTTTGATGGGAAGCTTCTATAAATACTTCACCGGCAACAGCAAATGAAGCAATAAAGCAGCCGGCAATGTCAGTACTGTAAGAGAATGCACGCCAGTCCACATCCAGCTGTTTTGCCTGAATGGTGAGCACATGGGAGACTGATTGCATCCTTCCTGCAGTTGATCCTATTTTTCACCAGAGGAGGTATAGTCTCGCTGGCGGCTTGGAAAGGTCAGGTCTAAATTGAGAGGGAACAGATCTTTCAAGGTTTAAGGATCAAATCTCAAAAGTCACTTTAGCAATCTATATAAAGGAGAGAGGGATTCAGAGGGAACATTTTCTCCCTTTCAAATGTGTCTTACCTCAAAGTTGTTTTGCATCACACTTGTAGTGTGTCATAAATCTTTTTTTTTCCTTCTGTTATTTTCTCATCCTCACACTATGAAAAACTAATGACCCCTTTCACTGCCATACAGGAAAGACCGTGTCCTGTTCCTGAAGATAACCACCATTTTTATCTCAATTGTTTTCTTCTGGAGTACAGACATTCAAATCTTTGTCTTTTGTTTTTTTTTTCTCTGTGTGGTTGCTTTTCTGCATAAACATGAATATGTATGTGCGCCTCAATATGTCCTATACCTCAATTACCTGCAATCTGTTGATATAATTAACGGTCGGCCGAGTCACTGTTTGCATGAAAACATTTTTACAGAAACGCTTTTAATGTATTCTCATGTGGACAAAAGGCCTGCGGGAGAGAGCGATGCAGGAAGGTGAGGGCACTTATTCATTTATCTTCTATTTATGTTCCTCCATTTAATTGAATTTTCTGCTATAGTCGCCATGCCCGTGGATATAAATCACGCCTCTCAATCGGTCAAGATAGCCAAAAGACGGCTCCTGCTACAGATGTACGAGAAGGGCGGGCAAGGGGGCAAGAGGAGGCCGAGATTTATGTGTGCAAGGAAAAACATGACCCTGGGTCTCTGCTGCCTGTCACTGGAGCATCTTTTCCATTACCTTGAGGATTCATACGCACCATATTTCAGTCAGGGGTCCTTGAACAAATTCAGGACCGACACAAACGTCTGAATGATTCCAGTTCATACAAGGTGTTTTTATTTTGTATTTTCCATAAAAAGCAGCAATTAAAACCGGTTTTCAGAACCATAACAGACAGTGAATGGTGTTTATTTGCTTAGTGTTTAGTGGAATATGATGCCCTTGAGTTCTTTGACCTGTCCTGTCCTATCTGATCCTGATCTCATCAGTGTGAGCAACTGTATGTTAAACAGGTAAGCTTAACAGGAGCATTATCCACTCGCATGAAGGATATTTGATACCTGATTACACACAAAAAAACCCATGTGAACATGTAGTTTTTAAAGATATAATACTAGGTACACATGAATGGTTAGTCCTTCAATAGCTAATAGCCTCTAAAGTAAAGCTGTTGGGTTATAATAAAACTTATTCAACTGCAGTCCAGACATTATGAATGTACAGACAAGACGGAAACAAATATAAGGAAATACTGCCGATAAACAGGGCTGTGGATGTTGCACTGTGGGAAATATTGCGCTGTTTAGAGCAAGGACATGATCTATAGTCTCGAGCTCAAGAGACACACTCTTGGGGTAAATGATTCATTTCAATGCTGTTTAAAGCATTTTTCTAAAATGGTAGTATGTGTCTCTCATTTTTGAGGACTTGACCTGAATCAACACACAGCAGCTCCAAACAAACTCTTTTCTAAAAGAAAAAAAAAAAAAAAATCGACATGCTTCAGCTGACTGTGAGCCCGGCATTTTAGTCTCAGGTGCTTGCAAATTCAATATAATCACTTAGCAAATAACAGGCCCCATACACACCCCCATCCACACACACACACACATACATCAGTAGTGTGTGTGCCCAACATCCAATCCGGTCTCAGTGTTCTTCAATAAAGTCTCCTCTGACAAACATGATGGAGAGCCACTCTGCTTCAGAGCAGGATACTCAGAAAACGACTTGAGGATAAAATATTGCCATCCCGGTGGATGACTTGCCAATCCAAATTAAAAAAGTTAGAGTGGCCAGGTTTATGCTGCACCCTTCACTGCTGCTATATTTCACACTTATACTCCTGCAACACACTCACACACACACACACTTACTCACCCACCTTTTCTGCTTTTCCAGTAAAGGTGAGACTCAATAACCTAATAAGCTTATGTGGTGTGTAGCTTTTTCTTGATGCTTCATATAGTACCTGACATGAGGGATTCAACAGTATCCAAACTCTAGCATCAACCAGTGAGATGGAGATTTATATTTACCAACGACTGCATGTAAAATATGGATGTAGTAATCAGGTCAAGTGCCTACAGGTGCAATACCACCAATTGCCACTAGATGTTGGCTCCAAAAACATCTGTGTTCAGTATACTTCCTTTCAAATCTGTCATGAAATATTAAGTCAGTATATTTTTTCCACACTTTACTCTAATGCCAGTCAGAAAAACTTACTTCTTCCTATCAGTGTCCTGGTGGTTTACCTGACAATAGTTAGGCCTCATAGACAGGTACAGGCATATTTGGGGGCGTGGCTTGGTTAATTACTGACCCCTCCCCATCCCCTCACTGCTCCCCAGCTCCACCCTCTTATCCAAACATGGTCACCTATGGTTCAGTCTTGACAAGAGTCTGATTATTGTTTTCAAGTCCAAAATGCTGCTGTGACTTTCAAAATAAAAGGCAGTAAATGACTTGAGCTCCATGTCAGTGGCTGTGAAAATTGGCTGTGGTTGTAGCCCATACTTTATACAAGACAACTTAAATGGTGAAATTATTTAACTTGCCACTCATGCCTAATTCGAGAGGGAGTTATGTCCAAGCACCTGAAGGCCTTGCTGAGATAACAGTATCAAAAAAGGCCACAGTGAGGACACAATTACCAAAACCTTGTTTTTATTCAGACTTTTTTTTATTTTCTTTTTTAAATCTTACAGCTGGAGTTGAAATGGTGGTATATGTATAATCTGACTGCATACGAAATCAACTTACCTGTAGCGCTCTCACAATATGATTCTTTTTAAATTTTTTTTTATATATAAAGAACATATTCAAATACAAGGAATGATCTGTCTAGGAAACACTAAAAGCAGAAATTCAAAGCATCATTTTCAGATGTAATGAACCGAATAAGACCTGTGTTTTTATAAGATGACATTCTGCTGCAGAGCTCATGAATTGATCTCATCTCACAACTTCTGCATCGCTGACACAGAGTGAGGGAAGAAAAACGGTTGCTATCAAAGTAATTGCAACCGGCAGGGTGTTGCCTTTATATGGATCAACATGGAGAGGTTTAAGATTTTTCCTTCATGTTATTGCCCGTGTCTGTCAGCCAGCCCTTTAATCTGATTGTATGTAAGTACAGTAACAAAGACTCTAATGGACAACCAGAAGTGAGTTTCCACTAGGGACTAATTTCTCTGGTTGAATTTCTTTTAAGATAAACTTTTAAATAATCACTTTATTGTTCTTTGGAAATATGCAAAATACTGAACATGTGCAACTTACCGTCTCCAAACAGCTCTTCTGGGTTCAACAGAGACATCTTCCCAATCAGCGCAGCAGCCACTTCCTGGCGCGACACAGTCACGTAAATTTAGCCAATCAGTGTCCTCCAGTCTGATGTGAAAAGGTCGATTATTTTATCACCCCAAGCAGAATCAATTAGGAGTAGTGTAGAGACACTCGTTATTGACAATGACTAATGGGGGACTGGAGACTCAGGACTTTAGCCGCCTCCTAATTCAATAAAATTTCTCCTCCAAAATCTATTCCAGAGAAGAAACATCAAGTAAAAGAGCTCAACCGACATTATAATGCGACACCAGGCTGATGTTAACGGTAAAACACACATGCACAAGCTCAGATCGTTACAGCAGGACAGCTATCTGGACACAGCCCTGCAAAAATGTAGTATTTCTGCTGTCTGTGTTTACAGTTTGAAGCAGTAGTGACAGATACAACTTGGACCGCTGGGGACATGAAACATTGGAGAAAGTTGTTTGTGCCGAGAAAACAGACTGAAGCAGACAGGGAGGAGCAGTTTTAAGGCAGTTTGTTGTAAAATGCAAGAAAAAAAACAATCTGAAGGTGAAACAGGCAGGATGGCAGACAGGCAAACAAAACAAGAGGCAGAGGTCACGGTCCAAAAGAGGGGAAGTGTCAGATTATGTGGGCAAAGAGGCAGAAATTTAGGGCAGGTGAACACACACACACACACACACACACACACACAAAACATGAGTGACTGTGGACAGCAGGTGTGTATGAAGTGGGTGTGGACGACTGGTGATGAGGAGCAGAATGAAAGTCACCAAACAGGATGAAGGGTGAAAACACAGTGGATCAACAAGTTACACATTGTTCAGTTGGTCAAATGAAGGAATTATATCAAAATCAGGATCAGGATCATCTTTATTTCCATGTAAGTATCAGTACACAAACTAGGAAACTGCTTTGGTGAATGGTGCAGCACAAAACATAAAAACATAGAACATAAAAGCAAAATTATGATACTACTATAATAATAATAATAATAATAAGAAGAAGAAGAAGAAGAATAAGATAAAGAGCATCCATTATTTTTCTGAACATAACGGTACAAACACAATCGTGCAATAGTGCAAACAGGATGTGGACCAGTTGCATTTAAAGTGAGAGGTAGTAGCAATAAAGAATAAAGTGACTATAGCACAGTGGAGTTATTTGGTGTTTAGCAGTCTGACATCAGAGGGGAAGACACTGTTTTTGTGGCAGGAGGTTCTGGTCCCAATGGACTGTAGCCTCCTGCCTGAGGGGCGTGCCTCAAAGATGTTGTGTCCAGGGTGAGGAGGACTCACTGAGTCCTGGAGACATACGGGTCCTCTCAGCAGTGTGCACAATACAGTGAAGTCTGTGTTTGTCTCAGGATGGACTCGATGATGGTGCTGTGTCATCTCGGGTGGTTTCCTTATGTTTGGGCTACCTCATTAAATAATATTTGTACAGATGATTACCTTCACTGACACGGTTATGTTTTAGCCTGCGCTGTTTTTTTTGCCTCTTATTAACATTACAGAAAGATTACTGACCAGACCTCAATGCATGTTTAGGGGGAGATAGGGTATTACAAGGAACAACTGATGATGACAACAATAGGTGGCTGCAAAACACAAATCCTGCTGGTTTTGGCTCTTCACGTAAAATTCATAACTTTTTCACATCTTGATGGATTTTGTTGAAAATCTTAACACATGCAGGATTTCTATATTACATTTATGCCTTGGTTGAGATTAAATTCTTTAGTTTAAAAACTTTTAAAAGCAAATGCCAGTAATCAGTAAAACATGTGGGGTAGTTGAACTGAGTTTATCTGTATTTATCTGATACCATGCAACCAATGTCCCTCTAACTCCTCCTGAGTCTCAGCAAACACTTGAACCCTGTGAGAAATCCCTGTGAGCAGCATCACACCTGAACACTGTGGCCACCACAGCATCACATCTGCCCAACGCTTAGGATCATGGCCAGTTACATGGTTTATGAAAAGAATCAAATTACACCACTGACTGTAGTTAGATTACTTTTAATAAAGGGACTTTATTTGTTCCAGTTACAGGATACAAAGAAAATGGATTGCATTTTAAATTGCGCATTTTTAATTCACCCATTCACACACAGTAGTGACTACAGAGGTCTAACCACCATCAGGACCAACTTAGTGTTCAGTGTCTTCGTCAAGGAGACTTCGACAAGAAGGACGAGATGAGCTGGGGATTTAACCACCAATCTTACAAGTTGTGGATGCTGATTTAGTGTCTTATACGCCCACACGGCCTCAGCACCAAAGAATCTGAATCTGTGGACAATCCTCAGAAATCATGAGCTTCAAGGGAACGATGCTTGCAGCCCCACTCAGGAAAATATTCACCGGATTACAACAGGAAGTCTCAGAGCTGGGATTTGCCACAGGACAAAGAAACATCCAGAAACTGGTCATCCAGCTGGGGTCCCAGGTCAATGGGAACTGCTCCCACATGAATTATAAGACAAACTACTGAGCCGTCTCCCCCTGTCGACCACATTTAAAGCCGTGCCGGTGAGGTTGTAATGGTGCTTTATTGTGTGAACAGGGGCCCTCGAGGCAACGCAGGGCTACGAGAAGGAGAGCTACGACTTCTCACTGATGTTTTATATGCAATTATCTTCATGCTGAGTGGAGGGAGGAATGGCAAACATGGGGTAAATGGTGCGTTTCATATGTGGTCAAACCCACTTCCAACCTCAGGCTGAGGCTGAGCTCGGCTGTTAGTCTCTCACATTCACCGACGCACAAGGACAGGAAGGAGGATGAAGAAAGTAACTGTTTCATGTAAAAACATATCTGAAGTTGAATACTTTTAATTACCTTCACAGATGGTAGCGTTAATGTGTGTGGTATGTACGCAAACCTATAAATAATCACTTCTTCTCTCTCAAACATTGTTAAAGTGCAGGTAAAGTCACGGTTACCTGCCTCCTCCCAACAAAAGTCTTATTTCACATCAGCATTGCGGCAGAATTAATTGGCTTCTCGCAGCATAATAGCTGGATTTATGACAATAACTTCCCCTCAAGATCACATCGACATGTTTGACAAACATTCAAGAGTCAGTCGTCCTCTCTGCTCCGGTCACGTGCAGCGCAGAGTTGTTAAGACGAATGTAAAGAAAGATTTGTATGTGACCAATAACAATATAACTGCACGTGCAAGTGGATAATAAAACGTACTCCTGTAGGTGAGGAGAGACATGGTGGCAAAGGAAACAAAGAGAAGCTGGAAAGGAAAAGTATATTTAATAAATCTGAGCAAAAAAAATAAAAAAGGCTTCAGTCTCTCAAGGCCAAAAATTCCAAACATGAAAAGTTAATAGTTATGAATGTTCCCTCTGCTTTAATTTCTTGATCAATTTCACTTTGATAAAACGGGAGTAACAGCAGAAGTGGGGGGAAAAAAAATACAGAAAAGGCAATAACCCGAGAAAATAACAATTAAGTTGAGGTTGTGAGGAAGCCACAGGATTTATGGCGGCTCTCTCCTGAATTGTTTCTAGCATGACAATAAACTGACAGTAAACACTCGAGACTGTATTCAAGCAATAGAAAATCACACTTAATTGCTTTTTATTGTATGTGTACAAACTGCAATATGTGAAATGATTAGTGTCAGGGAGACAGATTTTTTTTTCCCATTAATTTCAAGCCTTCATTTAAAGAAAGAGAGTGTAAAGAGTATTATATGGACATAATAATAATATTGATTGTACTGTACAGCATTTAATGGTTTGAAGGTTATTAAATAGAACATGAAATAAAACCTAGTGAACATTAAAAACTTACTAAAACTCAATCACTGGAGAACCTAACTGAGAAGCTAATATTACAGGGAATGGCTGTTACACTGAATAAGAAATGAAACTAAGCCTGTGAGTAAATACACTACCATCACTCAATAGTGTCTAAACTAAAGTATATATTCTGCCTTACATTCAGTTGCAGGTCAAAAGGATTCGGATGTGGGAATCTCATGTTTTGCTATTCTTGGCTCAGCTAAATGGGATTGACTAACCCTGATCCATAATCAAACCTTAATCATCATATCAATCACATAACAATCTCGGCTTCGAGTTATGTAAAGAACCACAAGCAAAATAATCATCACGAATAAAAACAACAAGCATCCATTACATTTGTAGTTTAGTTTTTAAAAAAGTCAGACCACTCATTAACAATAAATACAAACGAATATATAAAATGTAGCCATTGTGGATTTTTAAATAACATCACATACTGTCTTGTTATGGCGACACGGTGGTGCAGTGGTTAGCACTTGTGCCTCACAGCAAGAAGGTTCGGGGTTCGAATCTCGCTTTCTTTGTGGAGTTTGCATGTCCTCCCTGTGCATGTGTGGGTTTTTCACCGGGTACTCCAACTTCCTCCCACAGTCCAAAGACATGCTTGTTAGGTTGTTTGTCTCTGTGATAGACTGGCAGCCTGTCCAGAGTGTATCCCGCCTCCTGCCCGATGACAGCTGGGATAGGGTCCAGCAGACCCCTGCGACCCAAGTGTGGAGAAGCAGGTATAGATACTGACTGACTGACTGTCCTGTTATCATAAAGTGATAAAATCCTCTTTACCCTTTTCTGTAATACAGGAATTAACGGATATCATAACATATACTTTACCCCTGTTTAAACAATTCAAAATATAAACATCTTTATACATATACTACGGGACAGACGCTGTAATATTTGTTACTGAAATCCAGAGTTCTGCTGAGATCAGAATAATCTTGACTTTTTCGGATCTCAAGCTTTCTAATCCTACTAAAATTTTCTGAACAACCATATTTTTGAATCTTTTGTTTCTTTTGTTTGTTCACCCTCCAACCCACATAAACTAACCAAAGATTTCCACATGTCAAACAACATATCTGCTCGATTTGAATGACTTGCAGATGAACCCATATTTCGAAGCTGAGTGTTTCCTCCCTCAGAGGAAAACTTCTTATCTTCACGTCCTCCTCCCTGCTGCACTGAGCTTGTTTTTTTTTTCTAAATTGGACGTGACAATCAAGCCAAGACACTAAATACCAATGCTGTACATTTTCTAAGCTCACATCGGATTTAATTAAATATTTATTTTCCTGACTGAACTAAACCTTTGTTATTCTTGTGTTACACGTACTTTTACACAGCACTTTCTCCTCAAGCAATTTAAAGTTTAAAAGGTGAGACTCTCTCCTAAAAGCAGTTGAATGTTAAAGAGAAACAATCTAGGGTTAAATAATTTTTCAAGGTCTCTGGTGCATAATTAGCTGCTTGCACTCCTCATTTTTATTCACTTTTTAATTACTGCAAGTATATTTCTGACCTGTTAACATATCAGAAGACTTTGTTTACTGTAAAATATCCTTCAGCCATAGTTCAAGATTAAGTGGTCTGTGCTGTATACTAACTGCATACAGCATAGAAATACTGCAGTTTGAATCAGGGCCCACTTCAGACCAAAGATAAAACATCATTTTGGTCATGTTATTATCTATCCATCTCATATACAGTCCAATGTCAGAAACAACTACAACAGCATGAACTTTTGGTAAGCTACATTTCTTTGTCACCATATAGTCATAAAAAAATCAGTTATAAATTGCCCTGGCCCATAAGAACTCATTGTAACACAGGGGCTACAATGTGAATTTATCCATTGGGTTGTTTGGCATTTGAACATGAGGATGCTGTTTTTTTAGGGAGCCAGAAGTGACCATATTTGGATATGAAGTGAGGGGAGAAATGAGGAAGCAGGTCTGACCCTTGAACCCCAGGACACAGGTCTGGTCTCATTGGATACCTGTCAATCAAACTTACAACGCTCCTACATTTGCAGATGGACTGAGAAGAGTCCAGATCAGGGGAGACAGGGGACAGTTATGGGGAGACTGACTCATCTGTTGTTAAGTCTAAAGGAGCAGGACAACTGATTTAATATGAATACCTTCTAAACATTTACCTGCACTGATTAAATGTTGAAAAAGGAGTGAGATGTAAGCTAACACCAGTCTGTAGCTAGCTTATTTCACTATGGACATTAAGCTAACAGGTTAATTCCTACCTCTCACAGACTGTAGGCTAAGCTACCCACCTTTGTTGGAGAAACACTGTCTCACATATTGACACCTTTCTTTTGCCTCTGTTTTCTCTCCTTTCTCTCTTTCCTGTTTTGAAAATTGGACTTAATTTTACCACTGTTTGCAGCACTATAGCGCTCTGGCGCAACTACCGCCTGCTGCACAGTGAGTGCTAAGGCAGGACCAAACCATTTCATGGAGATACAGGGGGGTGGTCGGTCAATATGGATGTTTACTTTTTGGTTAATGTGGATATTTAACTTTTACTGCAATAAACAAAGAGACTGTTTTTGATCATTTTCTAACTATATTTGAAAAAAAAAACAAAAAATCACAACTCAGATAGCAAAATCACATTTAAATTTTTTACCTGTTTTTTGGGATTGGAATTGTCCTAATTTCCCCTCTGAATACATGTATGAGTTTGTGTACCTATTAAATTTCAGCCTTATTTGTAAGATATGGAAAACATGACAGATCTACAGAAGTGTGTTCATTGTGCTCCATTTTTTATCCCATCATTTTCTTCCAAGGGAAAAAAAAGGTTTGTATGGGTTAAGTTGGTTAAGCACTCCTATCCCCACAACTCTCATTCAACAAAACATAGCAGCCAGCATTGGCCCACATTCTGACACATGGAGTTGAAAACCTGACACAATTTTGTACAGCCGAGATTTTTTTTTGCTTTTGGAAATCTGCAAATTCAACTCAAGACTGGGTTTCCTGTCATCTTGCACAGAGTTCAGCGTACAAAGACTCAAAGTGACAGGTGCACCATCCACCAGAATCCTCTACTGTCAAAGGCGAGATGTAATATTCCTTCATCTGCTTCTATAACATGACACATCAACATTTTCCCCCCAGTGCAGATGCAATCTCACATTCCCATAAATTCTTGGTTTTACAAAATGTGATCAATTCCAAAACAATATGAGTTCTCCTGTCCGATAACAGCTGGCAGAGTGCATCGTGGGATTGTGGTGGCTGCATGGGCTTGTGATCTGATGAGATGGACTGCTTGTCATGTTTCTGCCAGATACTGGAAGATATCGCCTGCTTGGGTAATAGAGCAACTGAGCAGACGAAAGAACAAACAAAAAAAGGAAAGGAAGTGGGAATGCAAATGCCATATCACGTCCGGCTGCCACACACAGCTGATTGTATCAAAATATGGACCCACATGGGGCATTGAAGCTTAAGATGACTAGCTTGTTTCGCTGCATGTTGGTTTTTTTTTTTTTTTTACCATTTTTCCATCAGATATTCTTCCAGTTAAACCGTCTGTGAGCGGCTAAACAGTGTATTTCATTTTCACATTTCTCTGATGAGCTAAATATTCACTGTGTATTAAAGGTGTTAATAAAACTTGTCACCTTGGGAATTACTTTCCAGAACTGAAACGTGCATGCTCTTAATCTCCACATGACCAACTTCATAATAAGGTAATTAACATCTGAAATGGATTTAGAAATTTGCTATGCTAATTATGCAGCTTGCTAAGTAGCTATAGGTGATGAACATGTGTGCAGCTTTCTTTATTTAAAGTCTTTTCTCAGCATTTTACCCTCTGTGGGGTTATGACATCTCTGGGATTTTTTTTTTTTTGACCATTTTGTGTTTTCTTCAGTTCTTACCTTGTTACCATGGCAACAAAGCAAGATGAGAAGTTATATGAAAATTAATACTCCG
The DNA here is from genome assembly GCA_900323345.1 of Pseudochromis fuscus. Taxonomy (NCBI): domain Eukaryota; kingdom Metazoa; phylum Chordata; class Actinopteri; family Pseudochromidae; genus Pseudochromis; species Pseudochromis fuscus. The sequence goes on from OOFC01019484.1 coordinate 13,196, forward strand.
CCTAGGAGGTTTTCCCCTGTGTTCGTCTGTTAGCAACATGATTGTAAAACTGCTTAAGAGATCACAGAGAATTCATTTTGACAGTTACCACAGGCTGAATATAGACATGGACAAAGCACCTGGAGCTCAGAAATGAGGCCAATGTGGAAGTGTAAAAAAGTGCAACACTACCAATGGCCACTAGGTGCTGGCTCCAGAAAGCATTCAGTCATGAAATACTCAGCTAATAACTTCAATTCACAAGTCATTCTGATGTCATTAGATGATTATCATTGACCTTATTAGTGATCTGGTGGTCCATCTATGGAAGAAAAAAAAAAATGAAGTAGCTATTTAGCTTCAAAAAGAGGAAGATTTAGAGGCATGGTTAGTTTGGTCGATCTCCAATGAGAAAATAATCAGTAAATTTTGGCAGTAAAAAACAAGGCAGTGTTGCTATTTCACCACAAGAGGGCAACGGTGTTCAGGCTATAGCATCTGTACACCTGGATTATGTCTTGGTAGAGGTTTGGCTTTCTAGTTTTTTCTTTCTTTGAATCCTTTCTATGTTTTTTATAACGGGACATTTTCAGCTGCAACAATTTTATGTCCTTGTACTGAAGCAATGTCCTTTTTTGTGTGACTGGTTCTAACAAAGTAATACACAAAAGCAGAAATTCAAGATGTTTCCTATTCTTACCTTTATCTCCATGCACCATTGTGTTTTCATCAGTTCAGAAGACATGGCATTGACTTACATTAATTTCCTGGAGATTTAACCTAGCCTTTATCGTACCCTTAACCCTAAATCTAACCTTGTAAGTCCAAAATTGTAAGTTTTTTACTACAGGAACCAAAAGGAAGTCAAGTGTGAACAGACTTATACCCTCACAACTTGAGTAATATGAGTATATATACACACACCTCCCATGTTTCCTCTCTTTCTATCCACCATATCAAATATATGATTGAGATCAGACCAATTTATTCTTGTGCTTTTATAAACAACCAACAGTTCAGTTCGTCATCAGTAATTCTGTTTCCTAATGAAATGCAGTTCTTTTGAATATATTCAAACAGTTTGTGCTTTTAATTGCTTCCTTAAATTGCCCGTCTCAATTCATCATTGTTCATCATGTAATGAAATGTGCTGTCTAATCAATTAATTACTCTGCGTGATTATTGATTAAAACTTGATTGCGTTTCCGCTGCAACCAGGACCTGCATATTCTGTCACACAGCTGAGGAGAAATCTATTATTAATTGTCTGGTAAAAGTCCATGTTATTGTGTGAGGAGATGAATAATTCAAAGACTCATGGTTACATTTCAAAGACTTGAGTCATCTTTGTGAACTGGAATACAGTTTGACCTCATAAATGAACATACGTAAATCTTACAATAGTGGTTGAGGTCTTTATTTACCTAAACCACTAAACATATTTGAGGAAATAAAATACTCACATATGCATTCAAGAAACTGCACAAATAGGTGTTTTTAAATGATTGGAAATGAAAATTTAAAAGTTTGCTGCATTAGAATTTTTAACATTTAACAGTATTTGAAAATACTGAGATTAAGGTGCCGCCTTGTCACTGTGTAATCCAGTGTACATGCTGTCATTTACGATTTGATCTGATCTGATATGACATGATACGATACGATATGATATGATGGCACTTTGCGAAATTGCTCCATCTTACATTACAACGTACCTCAGCATGCAAAAACTTGAAATAAAAACGATAGGATATACAATATAAAATACATAAACCGTATTTTCC
>OOFC01019484.1:14978-26848 GCA_900323345.1 Pseudochromis fuscus
ACTTACATGGCTCTAAAATCCAAGTAGTTTGATGGAGGTTTTTTTTAAAGCCAGAGGAGAAACAGATCTTTTCAAACAGGTGGAAAGAAACCAAAGTGAGATGCAGATGAAAGTGAAGTGAAAGTGAAGATTATAAGGGAGCTTTTGAAGAACTATCTTCCTCTGTAATGTCTTTTTTTGTTCTGGGTACTGGTCCTGTCATTGTTATTCTTGTCAGAGTCTAAGTAACTTCATTAGAAATAGATGGAATCACTGAAAACTTTCTTCACACTGCACATTATTGTATCATCTGAAAATGTGTTTCTGGGAGAGGAGGAAGTGGGTTGACGTGTGGAGTGTGTCCACAGTGAGTTTGGTGACCTTCCTCTGTGACCGAGGTGGAGAATGATTTATTGATGCTGCAGGACGTTAGTGAACAGACCTTTCTATTAACACTTCAATTAAATGTTACCGTGTTCAGCGCTGAAGCAATTTGCCGACTAATTGGTTTGTCAATTAAAAAATCAATCAACTGTAAGTTTATTTTTTTGAAAATATAAATTATAATCCAGATTATCAATTAGTTTGGAGTAGCACCGCAGCAGTTCACTTACCTGGTTAGTCGATCGACAGAGAATGAAACTTTATTTATTTATCTGTTGGTTTATTAACCAGGGACAGTGCACATTAATAATCAGTTCTGTAAATGTGCCAAAGTTACAAAAAGAGGTTTTTCATCTGTAGTCGGCTGTTGGTCTCGCTTAAAACAGAATAAAAGGTTAAATTACAAAGTTATTGAATATTTATCACTGTGCAGATCAATGATTCAAAGAAAAAAATCATTTACAGCATTAATTACTGATCAAAACGTGAAGCACAGGTTCATTGTAAAACATGAGGAATAAATATGAGGTCCAGGGTTAAAGTCGACCAAAGATGAAAAATATTTGTAATAAAAATACTTAAAATCACATCAGATCAACACTGACAGGAAGTAGCAGCAGCTGAAGTAGTAATCAGTAGTTTGCATAGACATATATAAGTAGATGCTGCATTGACTGCTGCTGGAGCTGATGTAGCAGCGCGGCCGCCATCTTGGATGGGTCTCCAGTGCACCCACAGTGCATTTATCTGTATTGAGGAACTGGTCTGTGCCACAATAATCATAACTTCCTGAATTTTTACCCAATTTTCACATATATACTTGTTTGAAGCTCCCATATATACCTGATCAGTACGTTTTTGTTTGTTTGTTTTTTGTTTAAAGGCGTGGAAAAGTAAGATTTGCAAGCTAGCGCAACCGTAGGCTACACAGAATCCAGCCATAGTTGCTCGCTCTTCAAAGCTACACTGAGGAGACCCAACCAATATGTCCTGGATGTTTTGTCCTGCCTACACAGTTTCTGCTGGTATTATGTCATAATACAGGAGTTAGGTTTTCTTAAATGCTGTTTCAGTGCAACTTTAATATCAATAAGAATATGGACTACCGTATTTTCCAGACTATTGAGTGCACCTGTCTATAAGCCGCTATTGAATTTATTCGAACAGTTTCATGTGGTCCACTCTGACCGGGTCTGATGTGACGAGGCTAAATGTATCGGCGGCACGGAGCTTGCTAGCTTGTAAAAAGCTAACGAACTTCGTGCCGCCGATACATGAGCCACACCGGTGTTTAAGCTGCATTGTTCAAAGCGTCGGAAAAAGTAGCATCTTATAGTCCGGAAAATACGGTACATATATACAAAAGTGTGCAGTGTCCAGTGCAACAAAAACCAGTGCGTTATTTCGAGAAAGATTTACAATTAGAAAGCATTGAGAGAGCACAAACCTCTGACAAGGCTGTACTGATGCTATAGACTGAACACTGTTGCCCTCTTGTGGTAAAATAGCAACACTGCGTTGTTAAAGAAAACATTTGCCCGTTATGAACAACAAGAATTTGATCATTCCTTAGGTAATACCCTCCCTGTCAAAACAAATCATTCTAGTTTTTTCTTAATGTTTCTAACAAACAAACCACAAACCAACAGAAGTGAAAACATAACCTCCTTCGTGGAGGTAATAAAAAATTTACACTTGATAGAATTTTATACGTGTGGGAAACCTCTTCTTTACACCTTCATGTTGATTTCACCTGTAAGACTCTTTGTTGTTGTTGGTTTTCAGTAAAACCTTTCACTTCAGGGCAGTCCACATGGTCAAACCTGTTCAACCTGAAGCCACGCCCGCTCGGTTCATGTGAGCTGAGGCACATTTACACCCTTTTGTTTCTACCCGAGTGTGTGTGAGAGAGTGTAAAGAGTCTACTCTACAAAGAGAAGGAGATTCAAACTGACAGAGAGGCAACTCTGAAAGCAAAGGGTAAGACCATTGCTCTTTTTTTTCTTTACTCTTAATGGCCTCCTCTCACTTCCTTTTTCCAAGTGGCTTTCATGGCCGTTGAGGGTGATGGAATTTCATTACTTATGATTGAAAACCAATGGAGGTTTTGAAAGTAGAATGAGATGGAAAGGTGCATTCAAAATGCCAGTATACCCTCCAGATGCCAGCAATCTAATTTACTGTCAGTGTTAATAAATGGTGAGCCACCGGATGGCACAGATAAGTTGTTATTTCACCATCAGGGTTATCACTTAATATCTGATCATGTCTGTGGAGAGCAATTGTATCCGACAGTTAAAACAGGGGGCCTCAACTCCTGGCAGGGGAAATGATCATCAGAGTGGAAGGATTGTTAATCTGTCAAATCAATGTGACTTCACTCAATAAAGTGTTCATAAAGGGACTTAAGTTTAGACTGCAGTGTTAATGATTGTGAAGGATGATTTCGCTTTAATGAAACTGAACAGTTTGGTTGCGTTCAAGCTCTCTGTTGTTTAGAAATACATATAGGGTTTTAACTTAGGCAGTACGGTGCTGTTATACTGATGCAGTAGGGGATCTAGAAGAATGTACTTCACAATTACATCGAAGTAAATTGCCTGTATGCTTGTTACGATCATAGATCATTTCAAGGAAGTGTCTGAAGCAGGAATGTTACCTGGGTGGTTGCAAACATTCCTAAAAACAAAGATGGAGATGATAAAAACAAACACACACACCCTTGCAAAGGCAGCGAACAAAGGTTGAATTGCAGTCTTCGGTGATACTGCGAGCACCACCGCGTCCTGACAAACAAAAACAGGCTCGCATCAGATGACATTGAACGCAGGATGGTGTTACAGCGCATTGTAAACAAAAGCCGGTATTGTAAATCCTGAGAGCGTGGGAGTCACATAACGTGGTCCGTTTTATTCCCAGTGGAGATTCAGCTACAGTGTGACACACACACACACACACACACACAGACTATTATAATCCTGCAGTTTTCTCTCTACAGATCCTGAATCCTGTGTTAAACGTGACTTTTGTCAAAACAAACACACATCATGGGAAGAGGTGAGAGCGAGGAGTGGGATGAGAAGGCTCACGACACCAGGCAGACTCAGCCCCAGAGATACGAGACAGAGACTAAAAGCTCGAAGAGCAGCTGTCCCAAATGCTGCTTGAAAACCAGGGACTGCCTGATGAGCCCGGAGTGCGGCCGGGCCCTTCAGATCTCCAGTGTCGTCGCCTGGTGTGGGATGTGTATCCGCATGTTTGTGTGTAAGTCCCAGCCTCAGAAAAGCAGTTGTTCTGCTTTTGTTTGTGATTATTCCTCCCCTGTAAATACACCAACATGAACATTTCAGCAAATATTGTTTCAACAGAGATGGCACCACTAAAAGCACTAATGTTAATGTTAGAAAAACATATATGGAATAATGGACGTCACCTATTGGTTTGCACATTTTGAAGCCAGGAGTTTGGTGTTGTCACCATGTTGGTTGTTTGGAGCCAGAAGTGACCATATTTGGATATGAAAGGAGGAGTGAGGAGGCGGGTCCGACCCTTGAACCTGAAGACTCTGCCCAGTGTGTATAAGACTGGACTTCAGCTCTGGTCTCACTGGAGAACAGACCTCTCAATCAAACTAACCACATCCCTACAATCAACTTAATTATGATTTTTTTTTTTTTCCAGATGGACGACCAGGTCACTAATAAGAAGAATTAACTTATGACATTAAAATGACCTGTGGGGAAAAATGTATTGACTGAGTGTTTCATGATCAAAAATGACGAGCCAGCATCTAGTGGTTGTCAGGAGTATTACATATTTTTGCACTTCTCAATTGGCCTCATTTCTGACACCTGGTTGTTTTGTCCATTTCTATATACAGTCTATCTAGAAAGCATGTGTCCCTGGTATTTTTTCTCCATTTTTTAACATTATTTTGTCCTTTTTTTAATTTCAGAACCAAACCTTGGACTTCAGAAACAACTTTCCTGGGCTTTCTTCATACTGACCATCCTTCAACACCTGACATTAAAGTCTTGTTGTATAGTTTATTCTTATAAACTTATAATCTGAGATGAAAGTATAATGTTCTCTTAAATATAGTTGTTATTCAACATAGAAATGAAAAATATATATTCACAAAGGAACTGATACACATTGGTGTGAAATGAAGGATTTAATGTGTAAGGTTTTGGAAGAGGTTAAACTTCATCTGATCATTTTTATTTGATCATAATGCTTCAGTATTTAGACAGTTCAGATGTAATGTGTTTATATTGTATATGTTTTTTGAAAAATGTACAAGAATTGTAATATTTTCTTATGAAGTTGAGAATCATGATTAAATGATTATGGGAAAAACTAAAAAACTTTGAACAAAGTTTTCAGTGACTGTAGCAAGCACAAAGGTTTATTCAGGCCATTGCTAGTAATAACAGAGACATTTAATTATTAATTAAAATACTTGTTATCAACATCCTTATCTAAAGTGACATGGGGAAACTTTTTCCAGTGTAATCAAACCAACAAAAACAGTTTGAAAAATGCAGCTTCTTGTGGCCTAGATCTGATTTTTTATGATATGAAAATGATGCTGTGGTACATGAGCAGCAGGAAGTTGCGGAGCAGATTTTAGGAGGGCATCATGCCACCCTGAATATTAGCGACAGAAGAGCCATTTTAAACAAGTACATGCCTCACATGTCACACAGTGAGAGGGAGTGTGGGTGGAAAGCAGTAAGTTGTGCCTGGAAACATGCTGCTCAGATCAATACTGAAGTCTCATTTTCCTAAAGTGGACGGGGACACACACCCCACATATCTGAATTTTTACTTTTCACTGTGAGGATGCATTGTTTAACAAAACCACTGCAGGATATAGAGTGAATATTTAATTCTCAAAACTTATGTTACACTCAAAATGGTATTAAAAAAAAGCCACTTCCTGTTTAACACCTTAACTTGGAGCAGTGTACAGTGGCCACCATCTTTTTAGAGAAGTGGCTCCTAAAGTAAAACAATAACTGTTTCAAACTAAAGATGCAGAGGAGAAAATATAAGAGGTGTAGTAGTCTGAAGAGGAAGAGGTATTTCTGCCTTACAGTCAGGAATATGAAGGCATTTGGATTCAGTAAAAAATCCTAAAGCCCATAAGGCAACAGGCAGGTGGTTGTAGAAAAAACACAAACGACTGGGACACACAGATGATCTGGCTGAGTATCAGGAGTGTCAAAGGTTCATTTCTATAAATACACTGAAGCTGCTTGAGACTATTTCAATTTGAGCTGAATTAAATTAAGGCTAATGTGGAGCAGCTGCTGCACAGGTACTGTATCTAGGTCAGGTGGTGGGTAGCAGTGTATCACTTGGTTAGAAGTAGACAGGTGAGGATTTTTTATTTTATTTTATTTGTTCTAATTCTGATCGTAATTTCAGATTAAATGAGGATGAAAAGGAGCCAGAGGAATGTCGTCAGGTGGGATTTGTCAGGACTAACACAACATAATTTGACCAAGGGCCTGTTGCTGTCCATCATCAGTGTGTAAACAAACCAGCACATGTGTTGTAATTATCCCTATTAAGAGATCCAATATGAATATAGTTAGAAAAATCTCACAGGGGGCAAATTTTTGTACTTACAATTAAAAGAAAGGGAATCAAGCTACCGTATTTTCCAGACTATTGAGTGCACCTGTCTATAAGCCGCTATTGAATTTATTCCAACAGTTTCATGTGGTCCACTCTGACCGGGTCTGATGTGATGAGGCTAAATGTATCGGCAGCACGGAGCTTGCTAGCTTGTAAAACGCTAACGAGCTTCGTGCCGCCAATACATGAGAAACACCGGTGTTTAAGTTCAAAGCGTCGGAAAAAAGTAGCGGCTTATAGTCCAGAAAATACGGTAATTGGTTCTGTGTTGCATGTTTCAGTCAGTGTCCAACGTTGCATCTCAGAAACATAAAAAGTTTATAAAGTGCAGAGCAGACTGACAGGATTTTAAGATTAGAATTAAGATCATTTCGTTGAATTATACTTATTTTTTTAATCATCATGGCTCCATTTTATTTCCACGCTGGGATTTTCTGTTTTACTCTTTTTCTTTTCTATTATTGTAAAAGTAATTTTTGAATATTCTTCAACTTTTCAAAGCAGCTGGATCAACATCAGATGAAATCACCTTGAAACAGTTTTCTTCTTTTTTCTGTTATTTTACACACTAATTAAGCAATTATTAGAAAATAATCTGCAAATGAATCATGAGTTGCAACACTGTTTATTTAACTTCCAAGTGTTAATAGAGAGGGATGCAGGCAGAGGAGAAAGTGCGTCTTTATGTCTGTATGTACACAATGTATCAAAAGCAATTCCCTGCAGATCTATAGTGGTGAGAACTGGACTACAGCTGGAGATTAATCTGTGTGTGAGTCTTGTTTTCCTGCATTGATTTCAAGCAGCATGATCACAACATTTTTTTGGAGTACAGCAGCAGAGTGTTCAGGAAGTGACAAGACCGAATGGGTTTTCCTGAGCAGGTCAATAAAACCTGCGAGAGGCCGAAGAGGTGGAATTTAAAGTTTTCAGATCATGAGAAAACAAGCGGCTGCGTGACGTTCAGTGTGTAACTCCCTGGTATTTCTCATGTAGTAGTAGTAGTCTGCTGGTTGGCAGGCGGCCATTGATCTGATGATCCTCTGTCATGACCTTCATCGCAGAAACAACAAATATCTTCAGGTCCATCCAAAAACAAAAAAAAGGTCAATAGGGTTTTGAAATAGAGAAAGATTCAGGGATAATTTCCAGCCTGGAGCATCGTCTGGAAAATAAAAAAAAAACATGATCTTGTGTGACTTTCAAAACTGAACTGATGGAGTTTCTTCTTCTTCTTATTTTGTGATTCCCACCACCACCCCCCTCGGCGGCTCGATCACTTCAAACAGACACGCTCCTCATCGACTACCAGTTCACCTTCAGCCTGTCGCAGGAGGACGACCGCTACTACACCGCCATCAACTTCGTGGCCACACCTGAGGAGGTACGTCTCCGACAGTGAACGCCCCGCCGCCTCAGCAGCTGTCGCTATTATTAGGATTAAAGATTTTTAAAGTTCAGCAGAAGATGATGATGATGATGTTATTCTCCTCTGGTTATTGTTTAAGAAAAAAGTTTGTTTCTGAGATACTTTCTAAAATCCATCTTTTTAAAAAATTCATTTAAAGATAATCAAAGTTTAATGAACTTTTACTGAGTTTTATAACCACCACCACAGGAAAGAGGGAAGACAGGTGAATGAATTAGGCATGATCTGCCTGTTTCACAATAAAAGCCCATTTAATAAATGAAGTGCTTCCGTCCACTGAAACACCAATAGTGGGCTTTTATTTTGAAATTGTTCAATGAAGTGTTGTGTGTGTATTTCATCCTGAATTCTAAAATCAATAAAGTCCAGGATCAAACAGATGAGGAGGAAAATAAAGGCTCCAGACACTATGAGAGGAAGTACTCCAACATAACAACTGATAAACACAAAGGTGAAAATCAGCTGAGTGTCATCACCTACACATGATTTTACACATGATGGTGAACGTTGGTTGGGAACAGTGGGTCCTGACCTCTGTGGGGTTGTAGACAGTGTCATCAATGCTCAGATCTCTCCGCTGAGGGAACATAACAGCTCATAAACAAGCACATGGCTCAACACAGGACGTCCAGCATCTCGGGTCCAGAGTCTGGAGTCCACAGGAAAGAGGAGGGACACTGATTTGAGGACAGCAATGCTCATGTTTTTCATTGGACAACGGATGCTTTGAAGGAGGGGTGAACGTAGACATGTATGGCCCTGTTCACACTTGGCTGCTTGCATCCGTCACGGGTTACCAGGTCATAACTGGACAGCACCGAGGTCACACCTTCAACATGTGTCTCTGAACCGACCAGGACAGAAGCTGCACATCAGCGCAGGGAAGAACCAGACTAAACACAGGAAGAGCAGACATGTGGTCACATGTGTCCCAGGGATCAGGTCTCAATGCATCTTGATGGTGGTTTACACTTGCATTCAGCCCTGTCCACTTGTGATCCGATCACCTGAGACGCATCTTAAAACCAAGTGTGAACAGGGTCCTGGATGAAACACAGAACATCTTCAAACATCTTCCTTCACATTCACAGCAGCACTGACTCTCTTAGAAAACCATGACTGAGAATCTTATTTAGCAAAAGTAACATTTTTGATACAATATATTACAAATTATATTTCAGAGGAGGCCAGTTCCCCCTGACTCCCCTGTACATCGCACTCTGTAGGCAACCAAAATGTTTCAGGATATTGTTTTTAAATCTTCAGAGGTTAATCAAACATACAGAACTATATAAGAAAAGCAGAATGAGTACAGTGTGTAATCACAACTGTAACCATAATTTCTACATCTTAAGACATTAATAAATAGGTTGTAAATAGGAGGCTGTATTAGAGACTAACCTCCTGGTTGAACACGTCCCTGACGAGCACAGCGGGACCTGAGCGACATCCGACAGTCGTACCGTGAACTACACTCGTCACACAGATGTTTTCCCTGCAAACAAAAGCTTGTCCGGTCCTGTTTACCTGGCTGTAGCATCTGGAGCCCAAAGTGAAACACACGCAAGCGTCTGATGAAATGCTCCAGATGGTACTTTTTACTCCTGACGAAGGTTTTTATTTCTTTTTTTAACCAAAGGCTGACAAATGCAGAAATGTACGAGCTAAAAGTGGACACGACGTCACCCGTGATGCTTTGATTACGTCTTGTCTCCTTTTAATTTTATGCATAATCAGTAAAAATCTCATCCTGGTGTTTAGCATTTCAAAATAAGAGTCCAACAGCATGAATTTCCACGATGGAGCTTCTTTAAACTGTCATCCCTCTCTCACATAAATCTTTTTAAATGTTTATTGATAAATAATGTATTAGGGGGTGCTGCCTCTCTTAGTCAGCAAACATTAATTAGATCTTACTTTACATCACTTACAGTATGCGTCGTCGAACCGTTTTCATCAACGATTCTTGTTCAAACATTTGATTTGTTAATTCAGCGTCCATTAAGCGGGTAAATTTGCTCTCGTCTGCAGTACAGTGAGTGTTTGTACAGCTGCAAAGTGGCGCTGGAGGGGGGAATAAAATCCTCGCTCTGCATTTACAGGAAAACAGAGAAAGCTTCTTGACCTGTTACTGTTCCTCGTTAACCAGCCATTTTTAATTAAGTGTTAAGTGTAACATTAATGATGATGTTGCATGTTTTCAGTGTCCTCTGTCTTTTTTTCTTTTAGCCAAACCGAGATCTCGACATGTTCATAAACGCCTCCAAGAACTTTAATCTGAACATAACCTGGGCGACGAGCTTCACTGGTAAGTTTGAACAGGCACCGTTACATCAGTAGTTGGTTGATCAATAGATTTGTCACAGAAAATCATTTATCAATTTTTTTATGTACGTCATAAAGTCTTCTGCCTGATGTCACATTTAATTTATGAAAAATAAGTGTCAGTCATAGATGTGAAATATGGACTAATCTCAGTGATGTCACCCACTGGTTTTTGGAGCGTCCTTATTTGGAAAAGGGGAGGAGCTAGTGAACATTAGTCCTCTCTTTGAAGCCTGATGTCAACTGAACTGTGAGGTTATTTTCAGAGAGACCAGAGGACACTGAAAAGAGGAAGAAGTGAGTTTAGCTAATGACATCACAATCAAGTAAAAAAAAAAAAAAAAAATCTATATTTATTATGGATGTAGTCGCCTTAATTCACATTTGTTTGGAGCCAGATGTGACCATATTTGGATATGAAGGGAGGAGTGAGGAGGCGGGGCTGACCCTTGAAGTTAAAGACACTGTCCAATGTGGATGAGACTGGAGTTCACCAGTGAATAAACAGCCAAACCACCTGTCACTCACTGTAGCTCAGACCTGTCAATCAAACTAACCCCGCCCCTAACTCCTCCCCCTTTTTCAGACTAATATCTCCTTAATGATACAAGAGAAGAGCTGACTTCCTGTAATGGCACCAGAATGACTTGTGTTGACTGAATATTTCAGGATTTTTGGATTAAAGTGAATTGGAGTCGGCATCTAGTGGCCATCAGTGGTATTGCAGTTTATTACACCAACACAAAGGCTTCACTTTGGAGACCCGGTGGCTACACCCATGTTTTATCACTTATGGTTTTTCATAAGTGAAGTGTGGATTAAAATGTATCAGAGTCAGGATCTAGTGGACATTGGTGGTATTGCACTGTTTGGCAGTTTGACAGTGGCTTTAATTTTCAGACTGTGATGTTTTCTATACAGTCTATGGTGTAAATGGTAAAGATGTTTGTTTTGAGTTGGTTTAAAAATATTCTCCTAAACTGATGCAGGTATTTAGGATGTGACCCGTCCTCTTTTCCTCTTTTCATTTTATTTGTAACTACTGTATGGTTTGACCTCCTTTGGCTTTTCTCCTCCCTTCTCTTCATCACCCTGTTTCCTTCCTCCTCCTCCATCCCTCCTTTCATGTATTTTTTTTTTTTTTCCTTTGTCCATTCAGCAGGCACCCAGACGGGAGAGGAGATACCCATCGTCTCTCGGAGCAACATTAAGGAGTTCAAAGACAGCTTCTCCAACGAGAACTTCGATTTCCGCAACAGCCCCAACATCACCTTCTTCGTCTACGTCAGCAACTTCACGTGGCCCATCAAGATCCAAGTAAGCAACAGTGTCACCTCACAGGAAGTCACTTGGTTTGTTAGTTACTGATCCTCCCTAGCATTTCTGCCTTTTAACCACTAACTCCAGACACCACTACAGACTGTTGCAGTGTGTTTAAACCATATCCGGCTGAAATTATGACTCAGACAGTTCAATATTTATGGTAAACTGGAATATAAATTATAGCTCTCACCACCCTAAGATGCACTATTTATATAAAAAAAACAAATCTAAAATCCACAACAGAAGAATGAGTCATTGCTGGTCCTTTCACTGCTTTATATAATTCCTAACTGGCCAGATTTAATTCTGACAGACAGCATTACACATTCAGATATGACACCTAAGGATCAGCATCCATTCTCTGGTTTGTTTAACACAAAACCAAAGCTGATTGGTTCAGTGTGACTCTTGAAAATGGAGAAGCTTTACAGCTCGTGTGTGTGGGGAAACAGCAGCGACGCCTCCAAACTTGGAAATGAAATGTGACGGAGCGGGAAGATTGCAGTGACTCATGAATGAAAAGAGGAGACATTATCACCGATGTTGTGCTTTAATAAAAACTTTCAAACAATTTAAAACAGGGACGCGTCGCACAGCTGGAAATTTACAGGATGTAGCTTTAAAGTCTGGTCACGCTGCGTCTTCAAAGAGTTTTCAGCGGGCCTGGTGGTGCAGGAGCAGCTCCTCAGTGTTGATGTGGCTCCCTGGCTGCAGCGGTGAATGGGACGCTTCATCTGCAGCCGAGCTACAATCACCGCTGCACCCGGTGAACCGCCGCCATGTG
>OOFC01019485.1:6598-21797 GCA_900323345.1 Pseudochromis fuscus
CCACCAATACATGAGCCACACCGGTGTTTACGCCGCAGGGTTCAAAGCATTGGGAAAAAAAGTAGCGGCTTATAGTCCGGAAAATACGGTACTTATATTTGAGTGTATAAATTGTACTGTATCGAACCCTGAAGGATCCCAGCATTGGAACAAAAAAATAAAAAATCCTAAAAAATGTAACGCTCAACATATATTAAAAATTAGAAAGCACTCATACAGCTCAAAACCCTCATCAAAATGTGGGATCCTGTCCAAATAAATCATCCCTATCTTTCATAATGTGTGGATTTTTAAGTGTTGCTCTTCCACCACAAGAGGGCAACATTGTTCAGTCTTCAGCATCAATACAGCTGGATGATGTCTTGGTGGAGGTTTGTGCTCTCAGAGTGCGTTCCAGTTTTCTTCATATTTCCCTACAATGATCTTAAACTACCAAAAATTCTGTCAAGTTTGAATTAAACCACACCCAAGTCAAAAACAGGAAAGCTGGCGTTTGTGGTTTTACACTTCTCTTTCTTTCTGCAGGATGACATTATCGATGATGTCGGAGACTTTGTTGCAGCTGCAGAGATCCTGAAAGAGAGAGGAGCATATAAGATTTATATCATGGCCACACATGGTTTACTTTCTGCTGATGCTCCACGCCTCATAGAGGAGTCGGCCATTGATGAGGTGAGGACGCCTACACCTGTTGTTTCCATGAAAACCAGTTATTAAATAAAAGCATTTTGTCTGATTAAACAAACATTGATAAGGAAGTCAAAGAAGAAGTGACACACTAGATGACCTAATTAAAGCAAAAAGTGTACATTAGCTCTTCTCTGTTGTTTGTAATCACACAGTAAAGTGAGATACTTCCTCCTGATACCAGTTTGTTTAGCTGCCTTGTTACACCGTGGAACAAGAGAAGAATCATTATTTTCAATGACTGCATTTCCTGTAGGTGTAAGTTTCAGTTCCTCCTAAATACAGGGTTCACGCAGGGTCTTAAAAAGTCTTAAAAGGGTGACTGTGGCTCAGAGAGCGGGTCGCCTATGAATCGCAAGATTGTGGGTTCGATCCCCGGTTCCTCCTGTCCACATGTTGAAGTGTCCTTGGACAAGACACTGAACCCTAAGTTGCTCCCAATGGTGGCTGGTGCCTTGCATGGCACCTCAGTAGCCATTGGCGTGTGTGTGTGAATGGGTGAATGAGTTGCCTTGTAAAGCACTTTGGGACCTAGCTAAGTTCAAGAAAGCCCTATATATATATATATGTACTCCATTTACCATTTAAAAGTATTGAATTTACAAATCTGCAATTAATACCTTAAAAAAGTCTAAGTTTGATTTGGTAGGTCTTAAGTTATGTTGCCATAAACTTGTTCGCTGCATTGTGTTTCAATGTGTCTGGGAAAGGTCCAAGCTGCAAAGAGAGTAACATTAGTCCACTCAGTTCTACCCAACCTGACAATTTGTATTGAAATTAGGAACCAATTTTTGCTAACTTTGCAGCCCCTGGTGACGCACACACATATAGTTGTGTTTACATTATGTGTGTAATATTCAGTCTCTGCTCATGTAAATGAATACATTTTCCTAAGTTTTAGGAGTTGCAATTTTTTGCCAGTATGGCTGTGAAATAAGCTGTGAAAGGGGCATTAGGGGCATCTGTTCTAAGTAGTCATAAAAAGTCTTAAATTGAACTTTTAGAAACCTGTAGGAACCATGTAAATATGCAGTGTTCAGAAAACAATAGTCCCACTTTTTGTCTAAATGTGCCATTTTTACATCATGAAATACAATATTTTAACCTGCTGACACTTTATTTAAAACAACCTACTTGCAATACTGACATGTTGTGTATGGATGAATAACACACAGAGTAATTGTGAGTGAAATCAAGAACAATGGGCTAGAAACACCAGCAAGGATCCCTTATAAGATCAGTGAGAATTACCAGATACAACTTCATCTCTCAGACTAATTGTTATTGGATCAACAAGCGTTCACACAGAGCGTGAAGGAGCTTAAGAGTAGTTTCTGCTGTATTACAAAATAAGACCAAGGGTTTAATTTGCAGGATAAACCTGGAAGTGGAAGCATCAATGTCTGGAGCTGTGTTTCTGGGAGTATTGTTGGTCACACATTTTTTTTTACTTATATATTCATTGCATCAGTGAATCTACAGCTCTTGGAGGGAAACTTCCACCACAGCTGAATCAAACTGGGTGATTCCTGCAGTATCTTAATGACAGTATCCTGGTACCTTTTGAAAATGATGTTCCAGTTTAAGAGGAATCTGTCTCATGAAGTCTAAACACAACCTTCACTGGCTCCTCAGGTGGTGGTGACTAACACCGTGCCCCACGAAGTCCAGAAGCTACAGTGTCCAAAGATCAAGACCGTGGACGTCAGCATGATTCTGGCCGAGGCGATCCGCCGCATCCACAACGGAGAGTCCATGGCCTACTTGTTCCGCAACATCACCGTGGACGACTGAAGACTGAAGGACAGAGTTGCTGCTGAGGTGGCGTCGATGATGGCGAGCAGGTGCACGGCTGCTTCTTCTTGCCCAGCGCTGTAACAACAAGTTAACGCTCCTCGTATTGTGTACGTCAGAATTACATGTATCCTAATTAAGTTAAAGAAATCCCATAAATTACCCAAAGCCTATTTATCTTCTTACCAAAATTTGTTGAAACTGATTTATTTTGTTAAGTTGAACAATGCATCTGGTGGCTTATCAAGAAACCAGCAGGACTCGTTGCAGTTATACTTTCAAAGCCTTAGTTCTTTCCTCGTCTTGCTGCTCCTGTTCATTTTGTAACTTGAACAAAAGAGGCTTCGTATTTATAAAGTTATTTTGTCATACCTATAGTACCTCGTGTAATGTGACTGAGCTTAATCTGCAAAGAAGACACAAATATCCCCAGTAACAGCAGTCCGAGCTCCACCACCAAGCATTTTCCCAGTAACACTCTTGCTGCTCAGGCGCTGTGATTCCTTGCATTTAACAGGGTCTGCTGCTTCTAACCACAAAGAAAAGCAAGAACAAGCAGTTTTCTGAAACTATATTTCTATGCAGCGGCTTTGTTTTTGTTTTTTTTGCACCATTTCTGTGAATGTTTGGTAAAATATTCTGTGTGGCATAAGAAGTTCCCAAAGCATCAACATAAATAAATCCTAATGATCAAACTAAAAGTAAACAAAGTTCTAATAAGATCTTCTGTTCTTAGTTACCCAGTGATGAAGGTTTATTTACAGCAGTTTTAAGATTTCTGCTCGTAACATATTTGCTGCCACCCAAGTATCAAGGAGGCAAATTAAACCTGTGATGTTCAATGCATTAATATACTTGGATTTGAAGAAGATCTGTCAATTGTAATGAGTAATTTTGACATTATTTATTTAAAAAAGGCAAAAAAAAGATTTGGGCACTGCAAAGAATATATAATTCTCTTCTGTTTGCATTGCACTGACAGCAAAAGCCCAACAGTGAATGACTGTATACTACTGACAGTAAGTGGCAAATGCTTGTGATTGGATGAGCTGACTTTTCAATATATATAACTATATCTCTCAAATAATTGACTGAACATACATAATTAAATACTGTGCACACCATAACCAGCTGATGTGTGATTTACCAGAGATAATTAAAGCTAACCAGCTAAAGAGACGCCCATAAGTATCTACGTGTTTCATCCAGTTTACTTCAGATCACAATGATTATTCATTATTATTGTTTTTGTCACAGTCAAATATCAAGTAATGTAATTTGGAGTAATTACAAAAGTCTTCTGATCTGGTTTCTATATTAATAAAACATGTTTATCTTAAAAGCAGCCGCCATGTTTCCAGCTCCCATTGAAAGGTGTCCACTGCTTCTTCTAATTCAGTTTTGTTCACCAGTGTTGATTATTATCCCAACATTTACCAGATCATTAGTCTTTGGATTGATCGATACTTTCATGTGCATCACCTCACTGTGATGATCCAGTGTAGTGTGGGTGGGTACTTCATTTGTTACCGTTCATAGTAAACTGATAGGAGCTCAGAAGCAGCAGAACGGTCTCCATGTGCGTCTCCAAAGGGGCTGCAGTGTCTCTCTGTGAGATCTGGTGATGCTTCAAAAGTGGGAAATGAGTGGATCTTCGTGCTGATTGAGACTTTTGCTCAGGGAGTATATAAAATACTTTATAACCCAGTGCACAACTGTTTGCTCTTGTGTTCCTGTTGCACAAGGAAAAGAAGAAGTTTGTTGAGAATGTCTTCCATACAGTCGTACTGTACACGATCGCTTCTTTTAACCACTGAGTTGATGTAGATGCTGGAAGTCTCTTGATGTGCTGATGTGTTTCATTACATCTATATGTATATTTCATGATGTTTTCTCTGTATTTACTGTTCCCTCCTCCCCCTTGCCCTTCTGTCTGACTCTATGGTGTTTGTATCTGTGAAAATAAAACAGTTGCCTATTGTTCTCCCTGTCATCTCTTCCCTGTCTTCTGTTGCCTACATTTTCAAAGAGAAATACTAACGGTTGACTTCAAATTTTCATAGAATTTCAAAAGATTTGCAGGTGAAAATGTTCATGAAGGTTAAGATATTTTAATGCAGCTCAGATTACAGGCATTGTTGCATCTTTTCCTCCTAAAGTTGGCTGCACAGAGTCAAATCTCTAATCACGTTTTGTAGATTTCAATCAATCCCGAGGCATTTTTCAAAAATTTTATGACTGTTGCCGAAAAGTTGGAAGAAAATACCATTTAAAAATTCTGTGTCAGTGTGTGACCCATTTAATTTTAACATGCAGTATTGCAGTAAATCTTTTTTTTTTCTGCAAAGCATGTGATTTAACAGAGTCTCCAACCTAAAGCAGACATGATGCAGTGGCAGTCACAGATCCTGTACTTGCTCTAAACTTCTCAGGTATCCACACAGCACTGAGGAGCTTGGACCAAGTCGAGGAGCAGAGACAAACAGTAGATATTTAAACTCTCATTATGACACTTAAATCTCTTATTGACTACATTTCTGCATTATTTTTTTCCCAGTGTATATTTCCTAACCCTCCATCTACAACAGAGCTGTGTGCTCACTACAACCTGAATGAAAGATCGCACCTGACCTTTAAAGAAGAGAGTCAGCCTCTGTGTCTCCATCCTCGTGTGGTGAAAAGACGGCTTGTGTGCGTCGCTGTGGACCAGCTCAATACAGCTGTGAGTTTAAACAAGGCACAAAGAGGAACCAGCGCCCTGATAACCACAGGTCACTTCCTTGTCTCTGTCTGGGGAAACAATGTACCTTGTCTAGGTGTTTATTTGGAAAGAGGAAGCATACCTTTGGCTGTCCCTCTCTGAGCCTGTGTGGCCTTTCAACAGTCAGGAAATATTAATACACAAGCAGGGCTTTTAGAGAACTTAGATCTGTGGACAACAAGTAGGTAACAAATACTATTTACCTTGGACTTCCTATCTGAATATCCTTAGGTTGGGTTTCATTTAGATTTTTTTCAATCTTGCACAAAGGACAGTACAGTGTAGACTTGGACAGCTGGTAGTACTTTTAGATTTCACTGTATTCCACCAGTTGATAAGTAGATACACGCATACTTAACTCATAAGCTTGTAGTTTAGCCAACACACTGAGACCATGAACATCACCTGCTGCACCACCAGAGGGCGATACAACACCAAACAGAGCAGAGTTCATTTTAAGTCGACATAAATTTCCTTTATTTGTCCTGGAGAATCCAGTCAGTGTCAATGCAGCTTTTCAGGGAGGTTGATGAACTTGTTTTTTTTAACCTTACACTGCCTATTAATGAAAGACAGGTCAGTCAAGTTATGCAGCAGCTTCTGTATTTCTCTCTTTAAAAAAAACTATC
This sequence comes from Pseudochromis fuscus, assembly GCA_900323345.1. Taxonomy (NCBI): domain Eukaryota; kingdom Metazoa; phylum Chordata; class Actinopteri; family Pseudochromidae; genus Pseudochromis; species Pseudochromis fuscus. Next base: position 12,470 of record OOFC01019485.1, read on the forward strand.
CGACATATCCGGTTAGACTGCCATTGTTCTCCAGAAAAGAAGTAAATAGTTTAGTACATTCTCTATGTATATTTCTCAATGAGACTTCCCTTGTGTGAAGAAAAGAAAATATTTATGATAAATGCTGAAAATGTTTTCACGTGAGATTTTCGAACGTGTTTTTTTAACTGTCAGTGCAGCTTTATAACTGATGCTATGATGAACTTCGTGGAGATAACTTTTCAGTGCTTACACACACACACTTTCTTTTTGTCTCACGTCAAGAAAAGTCAAAGCATTAAATACTGAACAAATGCACATTTTTTTTTAAATAGTACTACTGAATGTGTATTAGTAGTGAGTGGATGAGATAGAGCAATGGGAAAATGTTTTATTTATCCTAATCTAAGAACTGAACGGTCAAACATCACCATAACAGTGAAAGTAAAATAGATAGATAGAAATGATCATGTTGCAGCGAAGTACAGTTTTGATAAATAATCTCACAAAATGAACTCCCATGTTTGTTTGTTTGTTTGTTTTTTAAAAAAGCTGAATTTATTAGTCAAACAAACAGATAAACACCAGTAACTGTACAGTTGTAAATGATAGGTTACATGTCAGTGTTAGTTAATAGCAAATACTTTTGTGAGATACTAAAGTGTTTTAGGACCGACTGCACAAGCTCAATGTGTGATGATCACAAGTATAAAGTTCCTGTTCAGTTGTTCAATTCATTGGTAAAACCCACACAGAAACACTTTTGCTTTATATCACTTATTTCACCGTTATTGCACTTAAAAAACAAACAAACACCAGTAACACAAAGCCCTAAAATAAAAACATCAAATATACAATAGATTTACAAGCAGAGCTCTACACTTTCACCACTTCTTACATTTTCATTTCTGACATTCACAGTAAAAAGTGTCTAGTTCTGTCACATTCATCGTTGTCTTTAAGGTTGTGTTTGTTTATCACTGCACGTCTACTCTGCCGTGCCTCGGATGCTGCTGTGAGGGCGTAGCTGCAATGTTTACAAGACTGATGAGGAAATAACTTAATGACTCGTTTCAGGTTTCACACGTTTCACAAAGTCTGGTGTTTGTTTCTGTCAAGTCAGATCCCCTCCAACAAGCACCTTTCAGTCTCTTTTAGGCAGTTTTCTCTTTAGTCTCTTTGTGTGCTGGTGACCTCTGAGCAGCTTCACTATGAGATGAGGCAGCTGTTGGTCTTGTTCATGGGAGGTCGTTTGCTGCTCTCCTTGGGGAAGGTTTCCCGCCTCCTGCACAGTGCTGGACTCAGCCGACTGGGCAGGTTGGCCTGCTGGAGCAGCTCCTTGAAAGCCTCCAGCACGTTGACGTTGTCTTTGGCCGAGGACTCCAGGAAGCTGTGGTTCCAGTCCAGCTCCACCGTGGACAGCACGTCCTCGCTGGACACCTGGCGCTCGTTGTGACGGTCGATTTTGTTGCCTATCACCACGATGGGCGTGTACTTGTCCTCCTTGACCTCCAGGATTTCCTCTCGCAGACTCTTCACCGCCTCCAAGGATTTGGAGTCGTCCACGGCGTAGACCAGTGCAAAGGCGTCACTGTTCTGGATGGAGAGCTTGCGCATGGCGGGGAAGGAGTAGCTGCCACTGGTGTCCATGATGTTGATGGTGACTTTGACGCCGCCCACCTCATATTCCTTCCTGTGGAGCTCCTCCACTGTGCGCCGGTGCTTTGGTTCAAAGGTGTCTTTGAGGAAACGCTGGATGAGGGCTGTCTTCCCCACTCCACCTGCTCCCAAAAACACCAGACGCACCTCTGTCTTCTCCTTCACTTCAAAAGACATGCTGATCTTCTTCTTCTTCTTCTCTAAAATTGAAAGAATTTCTTCTTCTGTTGTGGCTGTTGAGCCTTGTCTGAAAAATGCTCTGATGGCAGTGATGGAGCTAGAAGTAGTTGTGCAGAAGAGGGTGATGACAGCATAGGAGTGTGAGCCTGTCAGACTGCACTCTGTATTTATTTACACACATTACCTGCCCCCTTCTGCTCCCAGCCAATCAGGAGACTGCAGCATTCCCAGCTTGAACTTACATCAGCCAATCAGAGATGCATGCAAATCGAGTAGAGTAAGAAAGAAGGAAAAAAAGGTTCTGGAGGTTGTTTTACTGAGAGCTCTTTGTGTGCAGTGCAAAAAACATCTCTGACTGCTACTGCACACAGGATTCATAAATATCTTTGTTTACTGAAAAACACTGGTGGAGAGAAAAAGATCATTTTGAATATTTGTTCACGTAGTTAGAAAGTTTATTCTGCACAAATATTCTTGCTGTAGCACTTCAATTAGTAAAAATTGCTCAAGTGGTCAGTGGATTTTAGGTTTACATACTAAATCAAATACTTACTTTACCTCAGATGATGATGTATTTTGGTAGTTTGGGTGAATTGTAATTACATTTTTTGCTAACAGACAGCCGGACAAACAAACAAATGTACTGAATATTGTTCATAAACTCAATGCTTGCAGGCTTATATCAAATCTTTTTTTAAAATTTTTGAGTAGATTTGTTTTTTTTTTGTCGTGCACTTTTTTATTTACACTCATGACACATCATTTCAAAAGAAGATGCGTTTTTGTTATTGTCAGCTCACATGTCATGACTCAGACGATCTATTCCAGCTCTCCTCATAAACATACCTCTTCACTGCTTTCATTACAATGCGGGAATCACAACCAATTTACCATATATATAATGTGTATACGAATCCGTTGTTGCCAGAAAAATACGTAACAACTCTGAAAAGAGTGCATACAATGATACTGCGTACTAAGGTTAAAATGTCATTTGTGTGAGAAGCATCAAGAAAGAAATTGAAAATATTACAATCCCATCTCTCACATGCTCTCTCCAGCCAGACCTTTTCACTTGTTACTATGACACCACCGAATCCATTATGAGAGCTGGGTATGATGAATAGAAAAGTGCTCCTGATTAGTTCTGTCATTCATTACTGAGTCTAACTATTCACTCAGAACAATGGTAATGACCAGTAATGGGGCATATTGGCCAATTAGGCAAATTAAAAGCACATTTAAATGAGCATATTTCAAGGGCCGAACACACAGGGTTTGTGATTTAGAAGAAAGACTAAATTTTATTGGAGCTTTTAGAAAAGGTAATTATTTGGAAGATTGACTCATTAAATTCTTCACCTGCGTTCCTGTAAACCTGTTCAGCTCAGATCGGACCTCGTGTCACCTGTGTTTGTTTTTGTGTAGAAATCTTATTTTCTGTTGACAAAATCTTGTTCCCCTCCCATAATGCAGTGGAGATGGGTTTTCTCTGGTAATAGATGTCGGCTTGAATCATTTTAAAGAACCTCTCCGGATGTTATTCATTAGGGATGTTGGGTCAGGACTATCTATCTTGACCCAGCCTGCATCCCCCCTTGGATAAAAATGAAACTAAAGCCCAAGCCCCCCAAGCAATTCATCTCCATCTATCAAGCTCATCATTTCATTGATTGCAGAAGCAAAACACTTCATTTCTTCTCACATGTTACAGTGGCTCTGTTTCTACTAACTCCCAGAAATGCCTCACGGTTTTTTTTTTGTCAACAACTTTACGAAAAAATCTTATGAACAAAATTTCTTTTGGAGCGATTACTCATGGAACAAATTATTACTTTTTTGGAAAGATCGGAGGATGTGTAAAGAAGGGGTCCGCAACCTTTTGTGCACCACGGACCGGTTTAATGTAAGCATTATTTTCACGGACCGCCCTTCAAGATGTGGCAGATAAATACAGCAAAAACTAGAAAAGCACTCTGAGAGCGCAGACCTCCGCCAAGCACTGTTAAGGCCAATTCATACTTTTCGCGTCCACATGTCCGCGTTGATGCACGAGGGTTCGCGTCACGTAAATGTCATCGAACACGTCAGGAAGCGCTCGAGCGGACAGGCGCGGAGGCGTCCGCGTGCAGCTCAAAATCAATACAAGCAACTGCACTGCGCTTGCGCTAGCAAATCAAGATGGACGCCTTCGAGGAGAGACTTTGCGAGGAGAATCCTTAAAACAATTCCTGGATCCAGACGGGGATGCAGAGCACTTCCAAAATCTAATCATTTGTTTGTTATCTCCATCTGGACAATCCCTGAAAATTTCATCCAAATCCGTCCATAAGTTTTTGAGTTATTTTGGAAACCAACAGACAGACAGACAAACGCCGGCAAAAACATAACCTCCTTGGCGGAGGTAATAAAACAACACGACCGGCATAAAAATAAAACCTCTAACACAGAGCGTATCGCTGGCCATAGAGAGTGACTAGCAAAAACCAATTTACTGTAATTCCTCGGCCATTTGCGCTAGTGACATGATCCCAGCTGATTCTGAAAGCCAACAAGTGGAGCGTTTCGTATATATTACGTTCATTACAGCAGTAATGCAGGGTAATGGAGTCATGCCATGACGTGCAGCGTTCCGTACATATTACCTACATTACGGTAGTGTATGGAAGCTCCGCTTGTCCGCTTTCAGAATCAGCTGGAATCACGTCGTTAGCGCAAATGGCCGAGGAATTACGGTGATTTGATTGACACATGTCATTTTCTGTCAGCAGCTAAATGTTTGGGGTAAAAGGGTTAAGTTTAAACCTTTTCCCTTTTGCAAAGAAGCTCTCCATAGACGTTTTTATTTTTTAACTAATTTCGCTAGTTTGCAGGCTTTTTTTTGGGGTAACATATCTGATACATTGTATCATGTGACCAAGACAAGCGGATTTACATGTCAAGAGGCACAGGCAAAAGTTAAATTGGAGAGAATCCGGTCATTTTTCGAAAGAAAACGTCTTTCAGACTCAGTCAATACAATGATATAAATTAATTATTCTTTCTGTCCGGCTCGGTAACAAATGCCTCATGGACTGGTACCGGTCCGCAGCCTGGTGGTTGGGGATCACTGGATTAAAGAAGATTGTGCTGCTACTTCACCACAAGAGGGCGGCAGTGTTCAGTCGATAACGTCACTATGGCTGGATTATGCCTTGATGGAGGTTTGTGTGCTTTCTAGTTATTTGTGAAGTTCTTCACAAGTCACTACTTTAGTTCTACAAATACTTAAATAATTCACTGTTAAAATAAAAAAATACTGCAAAGCTTTGAATTTAATTAAAAAAGGAAGAACAGGAAGAAACAAAAAGCTTGTCACACCTCCAATACTCACTAATTAACACAGCACATCTTGTCATAGGCAACATTAACCTATTCCTGTGTAAATGTATTATGTTTCTTTAGTATATGTCTCTAACTGTATTAATAAAACTTTATTTTTTGATTGGTTTAGGTGACATTTATCTCCCTGTTGAACATCTGCTTTAGTTTCCTTGCCTTTCAGAGACACATGTGAGTGCAGCAGTGGGATTTCTCTTGGTGTGTGATGCGGTATCGAACCACTGGTCCCTCTCGCTGGCTCAGAGGAGGTGGTCTGTGATGACTGGCCCTGGCAATGGGAGGAACAAGCTGTTCTCAGAGCACACAGTCTTTCATTTGATCACAGCAGACGGACACACAGGATTTGGTGCTCCATTGAGCAAATATAATTTTTGTACACTGGTCACTTGAGTCTTATTGCGTAACAACAACAACAATAAAAAGAAAAGTTTTTTCTTCTCATATAACTGTGGTTTGTCCAGTGTATCTCACCATCCAAAGCAAAACAAAGTCTCCAGTTTCAGTAACCTGATGACACTTGCTTAAGTTAAACACCGGGGTCTGATAAGCCAATAGTGTGGATGGAGCGCTAATAATCACATGCAATAGTCGTGAAAGATAGCTGTATATTTTATTTGAGTAATGTGTTATGCGTGTTTATTTGGCAGGGTGTGTTAGCAGAGCAGCTGCCCGTCCCATCTGTCAAACAGTGGTGTTATGTGTCATTAAATTTGACAGAACGTTTAGCCGTGTCACACTTCACTGATCTGGTACCGCTGATATTAAGTGAGATAAAAAGGCTAACTTGACCTGCATGCAGGAACCCTAATAAAAGCCAATATGAGAGTGCAAGTTCATAATGGGGCGTTAAATGCTCTACCGCTTGTATGTCATGAATGCACATGGATGTAACATTAGATGTTATATAGAGTCTGACCCAGAAACCCATTAAAGTCATTTTATCATTGCAGCTGAGATAAGTGGGCAATTTAAGGACCGTGCTTTCCAGGAGATACGTCTTTAGTGAATAAGAGGGAACAGTTTGTTCAATGTATTATTTATTTATTAATTTATATATAAACCGGTTACATCGGCAGACCACCGGCTCTATCGCCAACAACACATTGCTGTTTCTACCAAGTGTGCCAAGAAGGTTTCAGGCTTGATTAGTTTCATTGACTGACTCATTAATTTCTATAGCTTACAATAACATCCAATGACAAAGAGCGAACATAGAGGTCAGATCTGCAGACTGCTACATTGTCTGTTATTGCACCAGAGGCTACATTTTTGATAGTGGAAAAAAAAAAAAAAAAAGCCTACAGGATTTTGAAGTTTCAAGTTTTAGCGAAGCTTTAGTACAAATTTTGCCCTGAAGTCATAAACCCCGAAGCACACATTTCATTGTCTAACAAGAGATGAAAACTTGGTGGTAATCAGTCCAATATCTTTTGTTCGCACATATTATTTCTTGATGGTTGTAAACTACAGCTTCTCTCTTTACATGTGTGTCAACAAGAAGTACAGAGCAGAAAGCACATACACACAAGTCCACTCACACCAACCCCCTAATTTCTTATCGCTTCTCTTAATCCCCCCTTTTCATTCAGTGGCTTTGTGATTTTAGACAGAACAAGAGCACACACACACACACACACACACACACACACACACACACACACACAGACAGGTGTGTATTCAAACCTCCTCCCTCCCTAAGTTTGGCTACAGGTCCTCTGACTGTCCTTCTGGCTCTGGAACATCACGTCCTGGATAATGAAAGGTGTTGGTGGTGGTGGTGGAGGGGGCAGAAATGACACCGGGTACCCAGTCACGACTGGTCTCATTACACCAGAAGGTCTTTTTTTAGCTGGTATAAGTTAAAACGTGTATGTGTGTAGTTTATTCTAAATGTCCAGTTTTGGGGATCATTTGTCATCAGCACTAGTTAGAAGAGCCCACTCACGTTGGTGGAAGATACATCTTCACAGGGCTGTAGGGCTGACTGAGTCATTACAGAAGCCCACCAGTGTAACATATATGCAGCTGCTCGTGTGTGTTTGCACATACTCAATAAAAAAAAACACCCTGAACATGCAGAAATCAAAACGTTTTTGGACAATGTGCACAAGCACTTTTATTATGCCAGCTGTGGCACTGAAAGGCGAGGACAGCTGAGCCACAGGTGCAGCAGGTGTTTATTTTAGGATGTAATGAAATAACAAGTATGAACCCTAAGCAACAATACCTTTTCACAGCATCCCCAACTAAGAAACTCACTCTTTTACAGTCTGAAGATTTAGAATAGAGAAACTACACATTAAAGCAAGCAGGGAAGTTCTTGTGAAGGGAGACAACATAAAATAATTCATCAAATATCCGCATTTTAAATAGGACAAGGGCTGCCTCTCTGCACCTCACTGGCACCTAGCAACATTATGTTTGTGTTTTGTTTCTTAATAAATGTTAGGCTATATTAGCAGACCGCTGTACCCCAGTGATTGGACATTATTATCCTGTTATTGAATGCTGGAGACCTGCAGGGCAGCAAATAACTGTATTTCTTGAAATTGTAGCTGTGTTTTGAGAATATTATATCACAGCATCTCCTGGGTGAAAATTATATTCATGGCGTGCACCCCCCCACCTCCCCCCTGCCCCGAAGCAAGCAGTCAAAGTTGTTGTTACTCATATTTGTTGCTATTTATTTATTTATTATACTTGACCCAGTTTCTCATTTCGAACTTTTACACAACACTCTCCACACAGATTTTCACTGCCCTCGAGTTTAATCTTATGGCAGCTGCTTCTGCTACTGGGCTGCCATGATTGTGACATCACATGGGCTCAAGGTTTCAGTCCAGATGGAGTAAGGTGGCAGAAAATCACTCAGTAAATATGGATTTGTTGCAGATTTTACTGTGAGTAATGTAACAAGAAGGCCTGATGTGGGAGTGTTTCAACCAATCAGAAAACCCCATCCCCCTACCCCCCTTCTTTCACTGATTAGTTGAAATATTTGCTGATGGGAGAATTCTGCTTCATGATTGACTTTCTTATCAATAGATATCCGAGTTGTATTAGCTTTTTATTTACTACAGTCCTATTAATTGTTAGTTTATGTCATAATCTTCCAAACAGTTGTTTGACCATGGATTTCCTATTCTTTTAACCCCTTAACACCTGAGCCTGCAAATTTCCACCTGGACTTTTTATGCTTATTTTGATTTCAAATTCAAATTTAACATGCAAAATTTAACATTGGTGCAGTTATAATGTTTTTGTTCACTAAAACTCTAAAATCAAAATCCGTTTGAGTGTTTTTCTTGTTTCGTCGTCACTGTTACTACACTCTTACAACAGGTAGTATATAGCAGCGGTCCCCAACCTTTTTCGCACCACGGACTAGTTTGATGTCGGCATTATTTTCACGGACCGGCCTTTAAGGTGTGGCAGATAAATACAGCTATATAGTTTTCAGCTGTTTTGCCCATAGACATATACACTAGACGGCGCGTCCGCCAACCGGTACGATACGTCAGAGCGGCCGCCGTATTGTGAGGGTCAAGTCTGCCCTGTCAACCTACACAAGTCAATGTGACAGCGATGTGTTTTCTGAAGAAAACCACGAAATGTATACATTTACGTGACTGTGAAGAATCATTGCTTTCATTTATAGTTCATTAAAATAACAAAAATGAAACATAAATTTTTTTAAAAAAATTATTAAACACAACAACAAAAAAACATTTTTCCTACCTGTGGAAGGTAATTCCACGCAGTCGGTGTAGCGGCCCCTTGGGATCATTAGTGAAGGCGCAGAGAGCTTCAAACGGGTGTAGATATGCTCTTTACTTTTGGATGTCTGTGATGTACCATAAGCACCATGTACACCATGTACACCGTGAAAACTACAGAATAAAACAAAAGAAATACAAAATATTTCACTGTAGTTTCACAAACAATTCACATAACAATTATGTTTACATCCGATTACACACAGTCTACTCATAAACAAATACAACAATGACAATCTCTTTTTGTTCAACAAAATATGTCAATAATCAGATAACAAAACACAATCCACATTTTCATACCTCACTCCGCTCTCCAAGGGCGCTAGTTAAACGTTTGGCTGCCAGCTAGCATG
>OOFC01019486.1:3717-17223 GCA_900323345.1 Pseudochromis fuscus
GGGGGAGGTAGGGGGAGGTAGGGGGGAGCCCATAGAACAAACAGAAGCAAAGTGGGGACGGATGCACATCTGTTCAGCAGAGCTTTTCATGAAGCATTTGTGGCGCTATCACGTTGCCTCTTGCCGAGATAAGAGTTACGTGGCGTGTCACACGGATTGCTCCTTGGGGAAAGTGAACGGAGCTCGGGGGCCGTGAGCGGGGAAGCTCGTGTTGGAGTACATGGGCTCGTTGGACGGGTGCTGAGCGTAGGGGTGCTGAGGCAGGAAAGTGACGGGAGGGTAGGCCGGAGCGGGCTGAGACTCGGGGATGTGTTCCATGTTGCTGACGCGCTGGTAGCTCATATATTCAGCTGGGTTCAACAGCTCTTCTGGATGCCCCCCAGAGTCCTGCCAGGGGAAGACAAGAGGAAGGAGAGAAACAGAAAACACTGCAGGGTCACAAAGTTTTCTCCATTGGAGGAGGGTTGACTGAACCAGAAATGAAAGTGTCAGCACATTAGCACGTTACAGTAAACAGCAGAGCAGTGTGAACCACAGTGAGGTCAGCAGAGTGGTTTATTGTGACAGACTATTATCAACTTATTTGGCAACATCACAGCTCAGGCGTATTTCCCTACTGATGGACATTACATAAACTGAAAATATATTGTAATACTTCTTCATACATTAACATTTGTAATGCTCAGAAACTGTAATGCCAGGAGGGTCACTCAACAGGTTTTAATTGTTATATATGACACATTTTCAAACAGTATGATACACTGAAGGAAGACTGTAACATCTATGTATTATGGCACTGGATGTGACACAACTTGCAACTGTCTATTTTACACTGAGGGCCTTAGAGAGGGTGGTGCAAACTGGTTAGGAGATCAAGACACTTATTTTCTATATCAACATGGATTGGATACAAATATTAGAGGATCTCTAAAGACTTAATTTGAATTTAGGGAACACAGGAAAGTTTTAAAGAATAAAAAATCTGTATCCTCTGACTTGTAGTGGATCACTTTCACTGGATCATACAATTCCCATAATGCAACACTGAAATGGGCACATAGATAATTGGGGGAATTAATTAAATTCTATTTTCTAGTGTATCTAGCCTAAAATGACCCAATTTTATGACTTTTTTCCCCCTTATCTCTCAGGATGCAATAAGCCAGTTTGGAGTTTATCACTGCACATGTAACACTTCTGTGTCACAGGTCAAAGCTCATAAACAATCTGCAGACGCCGTTGCTGGTCTCGTCATTTTCAACATATGAAACTGTCATCAATACATGAGATAAATCACTTCCACCGTATCAATTTCAGTATCCAGCTTAACCAACTGAAACCATTACATAAATAAATATTTTGCCTACAGCACAAGCTAGCTTTGTAGTCTGACAAGTGCTTTAGACAACAGAAGTTTAGCGAGGATTGCTAGCACCAGATGGTGGGCCAAAATTACGTGTCGAAAGTGGAAAACCTAGAATGCAAAAGTCTGGATTTTGAGGCTGGCTGAGTGCCGGCTGTCAGGCTGTGGAATATGTATAACACAGCAAACTACATCGTTAACTCTGCCGTGTAGCGGCTAGCTCCCACTGCCTTATTTCCCTATGCACGGCTAGCCATGCTAACGGAGCCTGCTGGTTGTGGCGTTTATGAGTCTGCAGGTGTGTTGTGATGAAAACTAAACTACATCGTTTTCTCTCATTAAGGAAAGGCACCAACTTAAGTAGCTACATATGACATAGATGTTTATTTCAGACCAGTCGCTGGTTAGCTTTGGCAGTAAATGATTATTTCTGTGTTACTGTGCAACTAGATCTCAAAATGCATCTTCGCCCAGCTCCTCCTCTCTTTTTTATTGATAGGCAATGTATCCAGTTTCCACAGGCACACTTCATAATTTGCTGCCATGATCCTGGGAATGTGCAATGTTTATGTGCATTGACCTTTGACATTACCCAGAAGCCCCCGCGGTGCTTAAACTCTGAACTGGCTTATTTTCCCCATTTAGGGGAAATAAATGTAACTTTTTCTTCTTTTTATGCCATTTTTCTGTCAACTTTTAGCTCCAGTTACTTCGCTATATGTTATTTAATGTCTTGTGGATGTAAAAAGTTGAACAAAGTTGCATATAAATCAACACTTAATATTTAAGAGTGAAATAAAATGTAATCAGTGTTTCTGACCTTTATAATATCTGAGGAGTGGAGATAATTTTCTAAAACAAAGTTCTCCAAAAATCTAATAAAAACCATCCGTCAGTACACGTCTTTGTTCGTGCAACAGCTTTATCTGATTATCTGACTTACAGAAGTCTAAAGAAAGCTGCAGGGCCACAGAGGACAGTACACAGTGTTCTTCCAGCAGAGCAGATCGCCCAGTGTTTGCATCATTTTATAAAGTAATGCATCCTTGTAATTATCATATTTACATGACTGAATGTCAGATATCCAGACAGCACTGTTGTGAGGCGCTGTAACAGCAGACTTGGTGAAAATGGACTTGTTTTCTTTCCTGTCACTCTCAATTTTTTACAAAATGACTGCAGCCATTATTTTGCTATTACATCATGTTGTTTGAAGGGTCCACTGTCTGAGTGTTTGTCTGCTTTTCAAAATGTCATCTTTCTAGTGCTACTTGAAAGTTAATAAGATCTTAAGATCTTAAATGCAACAGTGTACTCTGTGTCCTCAGGATGTCACTCATCACGTCACTGTTTCAACTGGAATGTGGTTATTATGAAGTTCACTTCACGCTGTAGAAAAATGCAGTTTTGTGTATTTATTACAAATCATTTGGTGATAGTTATGCACATATTTAATCAAAGTACTAATGCTAAATGGATGTGTTGTGCACATCCCACTCACATGACCCCACAGATTTAATTCCCTGCAAGGAAAGGCAATTATACACCTACTTGTGGGTCATATGTACAGGTTTGATATAACTCAGTGAATACTCTACTGTTAGCGAGGCCTAAGTTTAAATCCTGGATCAACATGTGTCGCGGAGAGGTCAAAGGTCGAGTTGTCAACATCACATTTGCATTTTGCAATTCCATTTTCTGACAGTCCCCTCCAGATCGCACCATGAACGTCGTGCCCTCAGCTGTAAACTGCTTCGTGTTGTATTCATTTTTGATGTGTTTTCAGACAAGTTAAGATGCTTTAAAATTCAAGGTCCCCAAAGTAAAATTACAGAAAAGAAAGAAAGTAAGAACATTAACCAGCAGCTCTGAGCTAAAGATTAACTTTCAATGAATGTGGTTTGCAGAGGAGAAGGAATATGATGAGTATAAAATGATGTGATGAGAAACAGACATGCAACAATACAACAACAAATGAAACAGGTGAGAGTGAAAATGAAACTTACGAATATTCCTCAAGCATCTCTACATCTACGAAAACGACGATCCCAACCCTGAAAGTGTTTCGGTGGGGGCAACAAACACAGACTTAAGCCCCGCCTACAAATGACTGCATTAGTGCGACAACACAATGAATGATGCGTTACACAAAAAGCTGCAGGATGTACTGTTTGGGTAAAATTTGGGAAGCATAAGGAATTTAGCATAAGCAAAGTCACATATAATATAAGATTGAATAATAATTTTAAAATGTGTGTTGTTGGAGTTAAAGTGATAAAAAGATTGAATCAGCACCTGAAGCAAGAGGCTGTTAAAGTCCCATAGTGAGGGATGAATGTTGCGATAAGCTCAGTGAGTCTCCAAAAGACAAAAGCGAGCGTGTTGAGCCTGTGTGAAGGTGAATCAGTGTTTTCGCAGCAGACGACGTGCACGCTGCCGCCACTGACAGGAGCGTCTGAAAGGCTTATTTGTTTCAGGTCAGTATCAAGGACCGTTCCAGCTTCTGAAGAACACGCTCCACTATGTCTGGTTATTAATTTCTCCGCTCGCCGAGGAGACCTTGGTGATTTCAAGTAAAATTAAAACCAACAGTGTGAGGAGCAGTTTCTTCCATCTTATAGGTTTGTCTCAAGACATTTGGGATTCAGATGTGAAACTTTAGGACACCGCGGCAGAAAAAGTCGGACTCGATGTTCAGAGGTGTCACTTTGAAGACGAATACAGTCGTCATCCCTGCCTGCTTTAACTGCTCTCTCAGACCAGCGGAGACCTCGCAGCTCAGGATCTTTACACATCAAGGCCAGTCCTGATTATTCGGAGCAGTAGTTTGAATTTTGAGGTCTTAAAGTCGAGCTTGGATATTTGAAAAGTAAAAATGTCTGCTTGGAAAATCCTCTAAAAGGTCAGATTTGATCTTAGTTGCTCATTTATTCATCGTTATTCATTATTGTTGTAGCACAGAGATTAAAGCTAGAATGTGAGACTTTTTCATATAAATGAACATGCAAGCCCACAATGCTATCTGTATCTCCAGGTTTGGACCAGTTTTGATTATTTAAAGCAATAGTTTCATTTTTATTCTTTTTACTTTTAAATAAAGCTACAGCTGAAAGCTAGTGACCTTAGCACAAAGATAACAGGTGTTAACAGGTCTTTTTAAAAGTAACAAAATGGGCCTGAAAAATCACTGTGTGGAGGACTTTTCATATAAATGAAGGTGTATTAAATCCGAGCCCTTTACAAATGAGTTTACACCATAGACTGTATATACCGTATTTTCCAGACTATAAGCTGCTACTTTTTTCAGACGCTTTGAACCCTGCAGCTTAAACACCATGTGGCTCAGTATTGGTGGCACGAAGCTCGTTAGCTTTTTACAAGCTAGCAAGCTCCGTCCTGCCGATACATTTAGCCTCGTCGCATCAGACCCTCTCAGAGTGGACCACATGAAACTGTTGGAATAAATTCAATAGCGGCTTATAGACAGGTGCGCTCAATAGTCCGGAAAATACGGTAAATGGTTGTAGCCTCCGGGTCTCAAAAGTGAAGCCAGTGCTCAAGTGCAATACCACAAATGGCCACTAGGTGCTTACCCCAAAAAACTTCAACTCAAAAATTTTAATCATAAAATCTTTTTTTTTCTACAAGTCATTCTGTCATTAACTGAAGTCAACTCTTCTTCTCATGATCTGGTCCATCTGAAAATCATTTATCATTAAAGAGATTTATGGGTGGGGTCAGTTTGATTGCCAGGTCTGGTCTCCAGTGATTTACAGGTGGTTGAACTCCAAATATCCAAATATCCAAATATGGTCACTTCTGGCTCCAAAAAAACAACATGGCGACGTTCAAAAACCAAACTCCTGACTCCAGCAGCTGACGACACATTAGCTCCACCCATTTTCTACACACTCTATGGCTTATGTTGTTATTATGTCACATAACGTGTTGAATGAATGAATGGAGACTTGATTCTGTTTTACGTCAGCCTTGCTGGACACTTATCAGAATCAGAACTTTATTGATCTGATTGATATGTTGACAGTGTGATCCACCGTGTTCAATAATTCAAATCTCACCATCCACCATTCAACCACCAGGTGGAAACAGCGAGCCTGGCTGTTTGAAAGATGAACAAATGTGCACTGAAAATCCTCTGAACATCACATTTGATCTTTTTGTTTATTTCAGTTTGTGTCGTTATGTATCAAACCACTGTTATCCCTATGATTGTACAATTAACAGGATTTGTTTGCGGCTGACTGAAGTGATGTACTCTATTATAAAGATATAAAACAAACAATGTGAATCTCCTCAGAAGCAGCCAGATTAAAATGAACATTTTATTCCACCACCGGGGGTATCAGGGTTTTTTATTGGCAGCTTACATGAAAAGATTTTAAAGCCCTAACTGCTGGAGTTTGCCCTGTAAGTGTTGTTTATCCACACACACACACACACACACACACACACACATATATATATATATTTTATGACTGGAGTCTTTCTTTCACTGATCCTGAGCAGAAGTCAATCTGAACGTGTCTCGTCTGATTCGAAGCACTTCCTCTACATCAGACTCCGGGCAGGGAGCCGAGGGATTTTGATGATTTAGGATAATGGCCTATCTGAAGATGTATAATAACTTTTCAGGGAGAAATTAAATGCAAAGAAGGTCATTAAAGGAAAACCCTCAAAGATTTTTTTTGGAGGCTTCAAGTGTTAAAGCAGCACTAGGCAGCACTTTTATTAGCCTACTTATGAGCAATATTTCCTGAATTACAAAACTGTGTTTAAATAAATGTCAGGACGGGGCATTGTTAAAGGATATATTCTCCTCACGGGAGGTGAAAAATCAAAACTTCTGAAGAGTAATGAGTACGCTGAGGCTTCTGTTCATGAACATTTCAGTAACATTATAATCTGTTTAGAAACTATATATTTGCCTGTGGTGATTACAGCTTCATGAAACTTCCTCCTCTGGTGTGTTTAAGCTCTCACACTTGGTTCAGAAAAACTTGATCTGCATTCCCCAAGTTATTTAGTATTAATTCAATTCTTTACCACCAATTACTTAACTATTTTAAATATTTTTTTAGCAATGTTTGAATAAAAGAGTTGCTTTGTTTTTCTTTTTAACAATCAACCTTTGAATGAGCGAGGACACAGATATTTTGTAAAATTAATTAGATGCTATTTTCTCATATATCTGGGCCAAACTTACACAATTTCATTATAATAAAAGTCAGGATTTCATGACATTTATTTCCCAATTCACACTCCTCATATGTTTTGTTTTGCCTGTTGAGCTGAAGTTTTCCTCACTACTTAACACTTTAAAAAGACAAATTAATTAAACAATTAATTATCTACTTATAATTTGTATACTAAACTTTTAAAACTGAAAAAAATGATCATATAAACACTATTGGGCTCAAATGAGAGTATCCTCCATGATGACTGATCAAATATTAAATGTGAAAATATCATTTATTATTTTCCAACAAGGAATTGGGAAATTTTCCTTGAAAAATCTAAATCTAAAATTTTCTAGGACAAAATCTCCCAGAAATATAATAAACATGAATAAACAACAACACTTGTTACATGTCTTTTTTCTGGGTTTTGACATAAATGATCAATATGTTTTTCAATGTGGACTTAAAGTCACATGACCTGAGTACCTGATAAAGCTAATAAGCTGGTTGAAGCTAATATGACATCACATATCATGAGTTTGGTATTTGAACGTGGCCATGTTGGTTTATTGAAACCAGAAGTGACCATATTTGGATATGAAGGGAGGAGTGACGAGGTGGGGCTGACCCTTGAACCAGAGGACACTATCCAATGTGTTTGAGACTCGAATTCACCTGTCAATCAAGGTAACCATGCCCCTAAATATTCAACATTTTGTAGCCTAATATCGACTACAATGAGTTTTGAATTGAAGTCAATTAGAGCCCCAGATTTTTGGAGCCAGCCTCTAGTGGCCATCTCGAGCATTGCACTTTTTTTACACTTAGGCACTGGCCTCATTTTTTAACCCTGGTTGCAACCTCGGGTTGCTTCGATACAGAAACCATTTGCGGATTAAATAAGTCTAAATGTCACAAGCAACATGATTTCAATATATGACTTCCTCAATAAAACCACAAATATGTGTGATTGGAGGAGCAGCCGTGTTTTTCTGTTACCTCAACCAAAGTGCTTCTGTTTCCTAAATGATGTCAGTCCTGCACTTTATGAACCTGCCCTTCACCTGCTGCTGCTCCCTAGCAACCGCAGTGCAGTTCATCGAGGCGTTTCAATCATTAAAACGGGAAAAAAAAAAGTTCGCCTCAGAACATAATCCAGCCAGCGATTACATTTGTCACCTCAACAGGGAAAACAGGAGTGAGATGAGGTTTGTTCTTATTCAAACACGGAGACTGAATGTAAACTGAAAGGTGTGTGTGTGTGTGTGGTGGGGGGATGGTGACAGGAATTGATTGAAAACACTGAGCTCTACAGTAATCGTCTTCCTGTCGTTGAACAGAAACAGCTGCTGACACCGAGATGTTCAACATCTGGAGCATGAATGCAGATTTCTCCGTTACAGGATGTTATCTCGAGCTGTGTCGTTTTCAATTTTTTTGAAATTATCATCATCATTAATTTTAAGATTACTGCTTTTGGCCACGTTGCACTTTATTCGACACTTTTATTGTGCACTTTATTAGATGCATCTTGCGTGGCATCAGATGGGGCCCTTTTATGTGCGATAATGTAACATTAATCATTTCACTGTAACACCGTTCTGTAATAACATGAATTTATTTCTATAAAACCACCTTGTTGACAGACAGTAGGGATGATAAATATTCTCATTTAAGCTGGTATTTTATACTAAAGTCTTACCTTCCTCCAGTATATCATAAGGAATCAATACTCCCTGGATAACGTGTGCATTTCCTTTCTTAAATCTACATTTGATGGTTTTTTTTAGTCAGCTGTGGTGGAAGTATTATGCAGAACATCATGAATTTCCACCAACAGAGTATTTTACTAATGAAACTTGCAGCTGAGTGAGTATTTTTTGCTTTTTTTAACATGAAAAGTCCAAACGCTTTGTTTCTGAGAAGGCTGCATATTGCACCATCAGTCGCTATTGATCCATGTGTTCTCAAAGTACATGTCTTACTTGTTCCAACATTTAATTGGATTTATTGACTGTGTTGGTTGTTTGATTGTGGGTTTTTTTTTTATTCCATGTTTCTCAGGATCTGGGCTGCAGGCCACAGAAGGAAATCGAAAGATTTGTCAAAATGTAGCTATAGTTCAACAATAATCAATAGCAATGAATTTTGAAACCTTGTGTGTGTAGCATGAAGTTACTTTCCTTCAGGGATTATGTGAATTTATTTACACTGGGATGCTCTCAGACAGCATAGAAATGGATGGAGCAACTGGGGCTTAAAAATGAGGCCAATGTGGAAATGAAAAAAGTGCAATACTCCAAACGGCCACTAGAGGCTTTAATAAAACTCTGGGTCCAACTGGCTTCAATGTAAAAGTCAACATTTTTAATCAGGAAAGACTTTGTTGATAATTTTTTTTCCCACAAGTCATTCTGATGTCATTAGCTCAAGTTAATTTTTCTTATTAGTGATAATTAAGAAGATATTACGTGACCTGACCCGGTAAGTGGTAGAAGATGGAGATATTAGATTTCAAAAAGATGAATATTCAGGGCGTTGTTAGTTTGATTGACAGGTGAACTCGAGTCTCATACACATTGGACAGTGTCCACAGGTTCAAGGCTCAGACCCGCCTCCTTGGTCCTCCTTTTATATCCAAATATGGTCACTTGTGGTTCCACACAACCAACATGGCCACATTCAAATACCAAACTCCTGGCTTCAAAACATGAGTCCACAAACCAACAGGTGATGTCATATTAGATTTGACCATTCAATGACCCGAATTGTTATAAAAAAACATGTAATAAAACCCGAAATGTAAGAACTGATCGATAATGTAACAAGAGTTCAAGGAGTAAAAACTTTGCACAAAATATAACAACTTCTCACATTTTGGGTCCATTTTTACATTTTGGGTTTTATTGCATTTTTTCAAATTACATTTCAGGCTCAGCACTCTTGTTACATTATCGACCAGTTATTACATTTCAGGTTTTATTACATTTTTTTTTTAATAACAATTCAGGAAGTTGTTACATATTGGGCTCTAGCAAAGCTTCAAAAAGGTGAATATTTAGGGGCGTGGTTAGCTTGATTGACAGATGAACTCGAGACTCATACACATTGGACAGTGTCCACCCGCCTCCTCACTCCTCCCTTTATATCCAAATATGGTCACTTCTGGCTCCAAGAAACCAACATGGCGACGTTCAAATGCCAAACTCCTTCTTCAAACTCCACAAACCAACAGGTGACGTCATGTTAGCTTCGTCCAGTCTATCTACAGCCAGGTTTAATGTCTGATTTTGATGCTTCTTCCCTTCGTTTATTCACATGATTTACTTTGAAAATAAAACAATCTGTCCTTACCTAATGCAGGAAGTGCAACTGGATGTATGTCTACTTAAAATAAATGGATACCTTCATGCTAATTCTCTTTCCCCGTCTAATGTCTGTCTTAAGATGCAGCGTCGGTTGTGATAAACAACAGTTTGCGAACATCAAGAACCAAATACGAGACAAATCGGGTTTCCGTTCATCTGTTGAGTTTTCACAGCTGCTCACACGGAGAGGACAGAAAAATAACAAAATCCTTCAAGACAAATTTCACAATTACTCAGAAACCAAATGCAACAGGTGTTGTGCTCTGTGTGATCTGAGGAAGTCGTCTCGCAGCTGCAGCCACGTTTTCCTCCCAACTTTGAAACAAATGTAAAGCGAAAACGAACAAGAGGAACCAACTCAAACGCATAAATTTAAAAAGTGAGGGTTAATCTAAATGAAATCTGACTCACCTTGAAGTCATTTTAAGCACCGGTATATTGGGTAGATAACACAACCTTGGGGAGGTATGGCCCAAATAAGTTTTCATATCTGATAATGTAATAACTCTGTCAAAGCAAACGGATGCTAGAAAAATACAATCAGCCTGTGATTAACAGTTGGCTGATTTATATCACTGATTAGTATGAAGTCACCAACCAAAGGTGAACTGAACAGATTTTTTTTTCCTCCTCAGAGAATAAATTTTTTTGTCACCCTGGATATGAACTACAGGCTCAGTCTTTGGCTCAACAAACAAAGATTTTATTGAACGGTGTAACCTCCTGACTGGAGCCAGTCAAGACGAGGCTCATTACAAACAGCGAATGTCAACAGGCGGCTCCCAGGAGGATTTTCACGTTGGACCTGCTCCTCTGCTACAGTACACCATCCGTTACCGAGCTGCAGATTAAAAACCTTATGAAAACCAACATAAGACCTGAATCAATATTCATTACGTTGTTTTTTTTTTTTGTTTAGTGTCTGAATGCTTGTTTTCAGATCAGATTTCAGCTTTCAGACGTTTCGTGCTGCTTGCCCACAGCTGGGTGAAAAAATATTGACTTCTGAGGAAATGTTGATCATACCCATAATTTTTTTTTATCTAAATGTAGATAGTTACATCATTATCTCACTAGTCCATAAGTGTTTCATCCAAAGAAAAGGTTTAACTCTCTTTAAACTGCCAATAAAATCAGATATTGGATCCATCCTATTCACATTCACCTGAAAAGACATGATGATATTTTGAAACAAGACTTTAACTATAAAACTAATGTTCATTTCCCCCCTTGTTTCAAGAAAAGAAATGAGAAGTGTAATGAAGACTGTGAGAACCTAAAGCCAGAATAAATTACGTTTTACGATGGATATTTTTGGAAGACTTTAAGAAGCTTCCTCTGCCCACGCAGCTGCCGAAGGTTTAATGCCAAAGATAAGTCTGAGATCGCTAATGCCGAGTGTATGCACATGACTTCACATTAAAGCTACTGTACGATATGCAAGAAGAATTTCAATCTTCCAGTTTCATCAGTTTCAGTCTGAAGGAGCTGGAAACGTTCAGAGATGTATTGTTTACTTGACCACAAAAAATAATGAATCCTGATTAAACTACATTTTGAGTCAGGCTAAATGAACTTTCTGACTTTACAAAGGGGGAAAAAAAGATGTATTAACATTATTCATTTATTAGTAACAAACCTCAAACACTATATTCACGCCGATGGAGGTTCAGATGATAGGTCCTGAATCTACAGACACAATGATTAAATTCTCCCACACTGAAAAGACAATGTTACATCTCTTCATGTTGATATCTTAACCCCTGAAGCCCAAGGCTACTCTTATGTTTTTCAATCCATTTCCATCTGGAAAAAAAACCCTCCCTGAATTTAGTCAGTAACATCTTCTGAACAGTGAGGCCAAACGAAACAACCTTGAGCTCTATAGATAAGAGACACTTGGGAGAATTTGGAAATACAATAGGCCTCCTTATCCTTATCACCAGGCCAGAGTCAGATCTTAAAAACTCCAGCGAACATTGACATTTTTACTTCTGTCTAATCAAAACTGCAAATTAGATAGATTCAGTAGAGTCAGTCGACATTGATGTTATTGAGCCTTTTCTAAAAACAAAACTAAAGAAAAACCTCAGCTCTGCACTCTGGACCTCAGCTCTGAAATCAACCTTTGATTTGTGCACCTGCATTTTGAGGCCAAGAGTTCGGCGTTTAAATGTCGCCATGTTGGTTTTAAGGAGCCAGAAGTGACCATATTTGGATATGAAAGGAGGAGTGAGGAGGCGGGTCTAACACTTGAACCCAAGGACACTGTTCGATGTGTAACCACGCCCCTAAATATTCATCTTTTTGAAGCTTTGTTAGAGCCCGATATGTAACAATGACCCAAAATGTAACAATGTCCTGAATTGTTATATAAAAAAAAATGTAATGAAAGTTTTTACTCTTTGTACTCAGCATCTTGTTACATTATTGACCAGTTGTTACATTTTGGGTTTTATTACATTTCTTTATTACGTTTCAGGCTCAGCACTTTTGTTACAATATTGACCAGTTGTTACATTTTGGGTTTTATTACATATTTTTTTTTATAACAATTCTGGTCATTAAATGGTCAAAGCTAATATGACATCACCCGTTGGTTTGTGGACTCGTGTTTTGAAGCCAGTAGTTTGGTATTTGAATGTTGTAGTGTTGGTTGTTTGGAACCATAAGTGACCATATTTGGAAATAAAGGAAGGAGCAAGGAGGCGGGTCTGAGCCTTGAACCTGTGGACACTGTCCAATGTGTATGAGACTCCAGTTCACCTGTCAACCAAACTAACCACGCCCCTAAATATTCATCTTTTTGAAACCTAATATCTGCTACCATCCATCTTCTACCACTTATCCAGGTCAGGTCACATAATATCTTCTTAATTATCACTAATAAGAAAAATCCAATGTGGATGCGACTGGGGTTCACCGGTGAATTAATCTCCAAAACACCTGCAAATCATTGGAGGCCAGACCTGTCAATCAAATCAACCACGCCCCTAAATCTTCCTCTTCCTGAAGCTTGAAGAGTCGACTTTAACCAATGACATCAGGAGGACTTGGGAAACATGTCTCTGATTGAAAATGGAGATTTTTGAATTGAAGTCAATTGGAGGCAGCATCTAGTGGCTGTCGGGACTGTTGCACTTTTTTTGCTTCATTTTTGAGACTCAGGTGCTTCGTCTGTTTCTGTAACAGACACAAAGCTCAACAAATCCCACTTTGAGTTTAATCATGGTGGCACTGAGTTACTACAACTCCTCCATTAATGTTAACTTACAAGAAATAGCAGCTACCGCAAACTGGACCTGGTACAGGGATGTGGAGGGTGTGTAGCTGTAACAACCTGAGTGTGCAGCTACAGCACATTGATATACACATTATATTCACTGCACTCTCAATAAGAAAGTGTGTTTAAGCTGTGAAGCCTCCTGATGCTGCACTGCTCGTCTGCTAATTAGTAAAACTGCTACAAACAGTTGCTGCTGTAATGTAGTTTTTTTATAACCGCCCTCCCTCTCCCCACACACACACACACACACACACACACACACACACACACACACACACACCCCACCTCTGG